>ONZH01015011.1:0-204495 GCA_900303285.1 Rhinella marina | reverse complement strand
ACAGGATTAATAATGGCCGTGATTTTATATGGGCCAATAAATCTTGGACCCAACTTCCATGAAGGAACTTTCAACTTAATGTTCCTAGTAGACAGCCACACAGAATCACCCACATTTAGGTCCGGACCATTCATGCGTCTCCTGTCAGCCACACGTTTGTACTTGTTACCCATATTTATCAAGTTACTTTGAATTTTTCGCCATATGGAAGACAATGATGACGAAAAACGTTCTTCCTCAGGAATACCAGAAGTATCAGAACCACAAAATGTGCCAAACTGCGGGTGAAATCCATATGCACCAAAAAATGGTGACTTACCAGTGGAGTCCTGTCTGCGATTATTTATGGCAAACTCAGCCAGAGACAAAAACGAGGACCACTCCTCCTGGTTCTCAGAGACAAAGCATCTCAAATAAGTCTCCAGATTCTGATTGGTACGCTCAGTCTGTCCATTCGTCTGGGGATGAAAGGCAGAGGAGAAAGACAGTTGTACCCCGAGCCGAGTACAGAACGCCCTCCAGAATCTGGACACAAACTGAGTCCCACGATCAGAGACAACGTCAGTGGGAATGCCATGAAGTTTCACAATATTGTCAACAAACACTTGTGCAAGAGTTTTAGCATTGGGGAGTCCGGGTAATGCAATAAAGTGCGCCATTTTACTAAAACGATCTACAACCACCAGAATAACTGTCTTACCAGACGACTCAGGCAGATCAGTGATGAAGTCCATGGATAGGTGAGTCCATGGTCTGGACGGGATGGGTAATGGAAGTAGGGGTCCAGAGGGACGAGTATGTGTCACCTTAGAGCGTGCGCAGACACTACAGGCTGACACATATTCCTCAACACACTTACGCAGACCTGGCCACCAGAATCTACGAGAGATGAGGTCGACAGTGGATTTACTCCCAGGGTGTCCCGCAAGCACCGAAGAATGATGCTCCTCAAAAACCTTATAACGCAAATCAGAAGGAACAAACAACTTCCCGGGAGGGCAAGACTCCGGCGCATCTCCCTGGGCCTCAAGCACTTTAGCCTCAAGATCAGGGTAAAGAGCGGATATCACCACTCCTTCAGACAGTATAGGGCTAGGATCTTCAAAATCACCACCCCTGGGAAAACTACGTGACAAGGCATCCGCCTTCACATTCTTAACCCCAGGACGGTATGTGACAATGAAATTGAATCTGGTGAAGAACAAAGACCATCTGGCCTGCCTCGGATTAAGTCGTCTAGCCGACTCCAGGTAAGCCAGATTTTTGTGATCAGTGAATACCGTGATTGGATGGTTCGCCCCTTCCAACCAATGACGCCATTCCTCAAAAGCCAACTTAATGGCCAGTAACTCTCGGTTACCCACATCATAATTTCTCTCCGCCACAGAGAGTTTCTTCGAAAAAAAAGCACATGGGCGCCATTTACCAGGTGACGGGCCCTGTGATAACACAGCTCCTACCCCCACATCGGATGCGTCAACCTCCACAATGAAAGGTTGTGACACATCTGGCTGCACCAATATAGGGGCAGAGGAAAAGCACTCCTTAACAGCGGAGAAGGCTTGCAACGCTGCATCAGACCACACAGAGACATCCGTCCCTTTCTTAGTCATGTCAGTTAAGGGTTTAACTATAGTCGAATAGTTCTTAATAAATTTTCGGTAATAGTTGGTGAACCCCAAAAATCGCATAAGAGCCTTCAGATTTTCAGGTCGGTCCCAGTTCAGAACAGCACAGACCTTCTCTGGATCCATACGAAAACCTGAAGATGAAAGCAGGTATCCTAAGAATTGCACCTCATGTACAGCAAAAGCACATTTCTCTAATTTTGCATACAACTTGTTATCTCTTAAGATTTGCAACACCTGCCTCACGTGATCCTGATGTGTCACAATATCTGGAGAATAGATTAGTATGTCATCCAAATACACGACTACAAACCTCCCCACAAGATGATGAAAAATGTCATTAACAAAATGCTGGAAGACAGCAGGAGCATTGGTCAACCCAAAAGGCATGACCAGGTTCTCAAAGTGGCCCTCAGGAGTGTTAAAGGCCGTCTTCCATTCATCCCCTTCCTTGATCCTGACCAGATTATATGCCCCCCTTAAGTCCAACTTGGAGAACACCTTGGCATCCACAATCTGGTTAAACAAGTCAGGAATCAAAGGAAGGGGGTACGGATCACGGACAGTAATCCTATTGAGTTCACGGAAATCCAGACATGGCCTAAGGGATCCGTCCTTTTTTTTTAACAAAAAAGAACCCTGCTGCCACAGGAGATTTGGAAGGCCTAATATGTCCTTTGGCCAAACTCTCAGCAATATATTCCTTCATGGCCGTTCTCTCAGGTCCAGAAAGGTTATACAGCCTAGATTTAGGCAATCTTGTTCCAGGGATAGCATTGATAGGACAATCGTATTCCCGGTGAGGGGGTAAATCCTGACATCCACCTTCAGAAAATACATCAGAGAAATCCGATATAAAAGAAGGAAGAGTCTTAGTGGTTAAAGCAGAAAAAGATGTATTAAGGCAATTGTCAACACAATAATCGCCCCAATCTACAATTTGTCTAGTATGCCAGTCAATGGACGGATTATGTTTGCTTAACCACGGTAAACCCAGAACCACAGGAGCAGGAAGACCTTCCAACACAAAACATGAAATAAGCTCCTGATGAAATTCACCCACTCTTAATTTGATATCATGCACCATCTGAGATAAGCACTTCTGAGAGAGAGGTGCAGAATCAATGGCGAACACAGCAATCCTCTTATCCAAAGAACTTGGTGACAATCCATGCATACGGACAAACTGAGCATCAATCAAGTTCACCCCTGCCCCGCTGTCAATAAACACCTCAATTTTCACAACCTTTGATTCTAGCGCCACCTCGGCAGTCAGGAGAAAACGGGTACTGCAGGATGAAGACAAATGCACATTTTCAGTCTCCCTACCCACTCCACCAAGAGTGAGATGAGAATTCAACGCCCCCTTTTCTTTTCTCTCCTTTAGAGATAGGAAGCATGGACATACATTGATAAAGTGTCCTTTCTGACCACAGAAAAAACACACTCCCTTTTTATTACCAAGATGTTTACGGGTGGATACAGGAGTGGCTCCCCCTAATTGCATAGGTTCATCCCCAGACATCAACCTAGGGGAATATTCACCCAAAGTGTCATAGGAAGCTGGTACACTATGTGATAGTACGTCCTGAGAGCGGGGGCCCCTAGATCGCTCTCTCAGGCGCCTATCCATGCGTACAGCAAGAGACATAGCGGCTTCCAAAGACACAGGGGTTTCCTGAAAGGCCAAAGCGTCCTTCAGCCTTTCAGACAAACCTTGACAGAATTGGCTACGTAAAGCCGGATCGTTCCATTCAGTATTGGTCGCCCACCTCCGAAACTCAGAGCAATAAGTCTCAACCGGCCGCTCACCCTGACAAAGGTTACGTATCTGGGTTTCAGCCAGGGAGATACGATCCGGGTCATCATAGATAATCCCTAGGGTCTTGAAAAATTCATCTACCGACCGGAGAGACAGCGATCCGGCCGGTAGAGAAAAGGCCCATGACTGCGCATCCCCTTTAAGCAGCGAGATGACCACACCAACCTTCTGTTCCTCATTACCAGAAGAATGTGGACGCAGTCTGAAATACAATTTGCACGCCTCCCTAAATAGAACAAAATTATCACATTCCCCAGAAAATCTATCCGGGAGGGGGACCTTAGGCTCCAAACAGGCCTGACACTCAGCACCCCCAGAACCACCAGCCTGTGGTCTCTGAATTTGGTTGCGGATGTCAGCCACCTCCAAGCTGAGTCCCTGCAGCCGTTCAGCCAGTGTAGCAATAGCATCCATGTCAGCACAAAAATGACATAAATTTTTGTTAGTGGCGGTTTATAATGTCACGCTCGGGTGTGGGGGGAAAAGCCACACCGAGCGTATGAGGGATGGGAACAGACAGAACTGGTCACCTCCTGCAGGGGACCCTAAGACTAGGCCCTAGCTGGCTACCAGTATGAACTAACCCGGGTGGTAGGAAAGCTCATACACAGGAACCTAATCTGAATAAACCCTAGAACACCCTGCAGTCTAATGACACAAAAGAGTAACCTGTTCCTCCAAGCGTAAGGAGGAACAGGAGACTCAAACAGGAATAACCAAAGGAAGGGAAAACACTTAACTTTAAGTAGAACTCAGCAACAGGATCTCAGCCGAGATCCACACCACTCTCAACCAGGTATGAAGCAGATATAAACCGCAAGGGATACTGGGAGAGGAAGAGGTAAGTAGGAGACAGCTAATTGCCCAGCGGCAACAGCTGAGGGAAAGGGGTGTGGAGAACAGCACCCAAACCACAGGGAATAGCCTGTCAAACCTGTCACTTAGAAAGCCGCGCAGAACGTCTGATTCCAGACGCAAGACCACTCGTGACACCGGAGCAGGGAAAAAGGAGGGGTTTTCAATTTAAATTGCCTGGGGGCTTGGGCACCTTCCAGGCTTCTGGGCACTTGCGGGGGGTAATTTGCATAAGTTATAAAAGTGTTGTTTTGACGATTTCAGCGAGGGAAATATATAACAAAGGTACTGTTTTAATGTGTGTAACGTTGGCTATAGCTATATCAGGTGAAAGACTCCCTTTAAAGCCTCGTTCACACATCTGTGTCCGTGCTCAAATCTGTGAGCAGGTGGTCAGTGATGCATCCGTGATCTGTCCGTGAAGGATCCGTGCGTGTTGGGTCCGTGTGTCTGTTTTTTGCTGTCCGCGTTGGATCCGTGTTTCACTGACACTGAACAGCTGAAAAACATCTCTTCTTAATGATCCGTGAAACATGGATGCAACACAAATGACATCCATGAGGGATCCGTAGTTTTCACGGACTCATTGATTATAATGGGCGTGAGGGATCCGAGAACACGGATCAAGATAGGACATGGATCGGTGCTAAAAAAAACAGAACCACAGACTGTGATGAAACACTGATGTCTGATCACACACATTAAAATGAATGGGGACGTGTGCTGTCCGAGGAACACTGGCGTGTGAATGAGGCTTTACTCAGTAGTTAGTTGAAGCACCTTTGGAAGTAATTATACCCTCCATTCTTCTTGGGTATGATGCCTCAAGGTTTACATACCTGGATTTGGGGATTTTCTGCCATTCTTCTCTGCAGATTTTCTCAAACTCAGTCAGGTTGGATAGGGACCATCGGTGGACAGCCATATTCATGTCTGGGTTGAAGTTAGGAATCTGGCTGGGCTACTCAAGAAAATTCCCAGATTTGTCCCTAAGCCACTCTGTTGCCTTGGCTGTGTGTTTAGGGCCATTATCTTTTTGGAAGGTAAATGTTTGGTCTGAGGTCCAGAGCACTCTGGATCAGGTTTTCATTAAAGGGCTTATGTCATCAGAAATATCCTTATTAAACTGACTGACTTTAGATATGTGCAAATGTAAACTGAAACTAACAGTCTTTATCGCTTCCTTCTATACACCTCTGTTTTTGTGAAAAATGAACTTTTATGTAACTATGTAACAAACACAGGTGAGCAGACTACATACCCCGCCACAGTTCTTGCACCTGTACATACTTACCCTCTGAGCACCTTCTCCTCTCTATCATTCTCTGCTTCAGCATGTTGATAGGTCCAGGCAGTGTTCATATTATCCTGCCTGGCCCTGTCAATCAGTATGATGAGGGTGAAGGCCAGAGGAGGGAGAACAGAGGCTCTAGGAATAGAGGCAACACCCCTACTGCTCCTAGAGGCTCATTTGCATAAAAGTTCATTTTTCACAAAAACGGAGGCACACAGAAAAAAGCGAAAAAGACATTTCAGCTGACATTAGCACATGTCTAAAGTCAGCCAGTTTGATAAGGATGTTTCTGATGACAGAAGCCCTTCAAAGAGAACCGGCCCTGACATTATCATGTAAATAGCTGGCAGAGTAGGGCATACTGATGGCATGTGAGATTGCTTACTATTTTTCCTATGTTATGCTCCATTCCCCTTTCTGGTTTCCCGCCTGGTATGTAAATCCATACCATTAGTATAGGGAGGAGGAGATGGCCGTGTTTCTCAAGGGGCGTCTCTTTCTCCCTGGCGGAGAGAGTGTTACAGCCAGGGAGAAGGTGAGTTTTCTTCTACCTCTGGCTGTGACACTGCGATTGGCCAGCTAACAGCCAAACGTTTTTAAAATTCTCTTTTCATTTTCTCATTAAAGGGGTTATCCCATGATTATTGTAATGACATGAAATCATATAGTACACATTAATCTTTTTCTAACAAAGCTAGAACCAGCCCTGTACCTCACATGGATCCAGTGATCTCCCATTCATTGCTCTGCTAGATTTATATCATGCTGACAGCTCAAGGGGACTGTCTTTTCTGCTGTAGCTCAGGAGGCATGTCGCGTACTAATTTATAAAATGTGTACGCATTAGTGTACATACTAAAATATGCGTAGGAATTGCGCGCGGATTTTGAAAAAACGCACGCAATTTCCACCCGAGCATGCTCGGCCATCTCTAGACAGAACCAATCAGTTCGTACAACACAACAACATATTGAAAAGTTACTGTATTTTCTTGGAGCAGAAAGCATTGGAAAAGTGCAGCTCGGCTCCATCCTGAAATAAAATGAAACACAAACTATAGCCAAATGAGATGTCTTACAATATTGCTCACACAGTTAACAAAGATCTCATCAGTGGCAATCTTTCATGGACAATTTCTAGAACATCCTGAAACTGATCTAGTTTCAAAAGATTTTGCTCTACAAATATGATCATAAGTGCTTCGAGCAGGTCTTGTCCCATTGTAACTTGAAGTCTTGTCTTTATGAGTTTCAGTTTGCTGAATGCTCTTTCACATGCCACTTATGTGAAAGATAGAGTCAGTAAGTGCTCATATGCCACAGACAGATTCTCATAAGCAGCTGAATAAAGATTGTACTTCAAAAGTAATCGGAGAGGAAGCAAATTTTACATGACTTGCATTTTGTTTTGCCATCCTCTATATCTTCAAGTACGCTCCAATCATCTTCATTCCCACCAACTCCTTCTGAAAAATTAGTACTTTCTGGTTCATCCAAGTGTCCTGTCAACTTAGGGAAGAGGTTGGCAAAACTTAGAAGTTTATTAATAAGAGACTCTTCATTCACTTTTGCCAGGTCAGAAATCTCTTTAAAGTGCCCTCTTTGAGCAGTTTTGAATCATTTAGAATATTTTCAAAAAATCAAGGATGCAAAAACTGGGTATCAATTACTGTTTATTTACTTAAAACTTCTCTGTGAGCCGAAATCTGATCAAAATTGGCTTGTATATTTCCATACGAAAAAGTTGTGTTTCATCAGTTGATGTTCATCAGCTAACCGCTCACCTGCAATTCTTTTTTTTTCTGCCATTCCTTCTCACTGGAATCTCAGTTTCAATCTCAGCGAAGGAAATTATTTTACTGCTGGATATTACATAATTCATTTTTAATGCAAAATGTGTAGCATTTTCTTAGGCTGATCAATGGCATTGCCAATAATTGTCCAAGCGACCATGTAGTCGAGACCACTAGTCTGTAAATATTTAAAAACTGGTCCAATCGCATAAAAAATGGGAAGAAATACATTTGCTGTTAAAATGATGTCACGAACCAGTGGGTGTGAAACCACTGCTGCTGGCAGCCACTAACAAATTTTGGATTAGTATTTGAAAAAACAATTCATTTGCTGTAGGAAAAATGCATTGGTTTCATGATTTATCACCTTCAAGGTTAGCCAAGAGTGCCTAATCCATCACAATCCACGGTACAACCACATCGAAGTCCCCGCTCTCTTCTACTGTGATACCCTCTTGCTCAGGAAGAAGCCCAGGTTCTTCCTGGTAAGCGATGTGTGACAGTGGCTGAAAGCTCAGCTGAGAGCTGCTTTAAGGGAAAACCTCTATATCACTGACATTAACTATGAAAGGAATTTTCCAAAATACAGAAAAATACCTATATGTGTCTAAAAATTATTTTTTTAAGTTCAATATCTATCCCAGCTCTGTGCAGCTGACACGACTTGATGTGAGTAGGATTACCATGTACAGTTCCCATGATTCCTCTCTCCACTCACACATATTGCCTCTATTTACAGCTGCCTGCGTTGCCTACTCTATTATAAGGTGTAAAGGCCCCTTTACACAGGCCAAGCATCATGAACTTCCTAAAACAAAACCTTTCTATTCTAATCAGACAATCCGTCTGTGCAGAGGTTTGCCTCTTTGCACCTCTTTCTGTCATTCCAGATTGCTGTTGTTCTCCAAACTACCAGCACAGGCACTTGAACAGTGCTGACATCTTGGCCTAGGCACGTATTGATCTGCCGGTGTGATAAACGAAGGACCCTCAGTTCAAAAATTCTCTCAATTTGCAGCAAGTGTCAATAACTGGCTCATTAATGAACAGGAGGCATCACAGAATCATCATTTTTGAGGTTTCATGTAGATAAAAATGGTACTTTCAGTCTGACTTTTAACCCCTTCCCATGGTTACAGATTGGAGCTAAGTGTTCTGCATACCAGAAAACAACTTTGCAGATCGGCATATAGTGCTGTTTTTCCAACAAAAAATAACAGAATCAGCAATGGAGTCTTAGAAATAATTGCAGACTTTGCTTTTGTACAATTAATAAATGGTGGGTAGGTATAACAGGACAAGTTAATGATAGATTCGAAGGTTTATAATCTAAAGAAGGAAAGCGTTAGTTGGAAAAAACAGATGGTGAAAATGAAGAGAAACTAAGTTGAATCACAGCAAGCTTACCATAAAAGTAAGTTTTCAGCAGCTATTTAAAGTCTAGCAAATGTCAGAAAAAAGTGTTAATGTGGCATCTGTTTCTTTTATTTTTTTCAAAATTCCTCAAAGAATAGCAGAAGATCAGGAAACAATAATTTAATTTTTTAATTTAACCCCTTCAGGACATTTACGGCAGAAGTCCAGTCTTTAAACATGGCGCCCGCTCGCACGTGAAATAGCAGACACCTACGGCACATGTAAGCGATCAGTACAAAACATATGCTACACAGTATACCCCACCAGCCCAAGTGCGAAAGACATATTTAGATGGACATTATATTTAATATTACCAAACCTACAGGAGAATACAGCACTGCATACCTATTAATTATCCAGTGACGAATCCTGGCACAGGCAGTCACGATGACATCATTCCGCTCCCTAAGACGTGTCACAGCAGTTGTAATGATGTAACTGATTTGCGACTGTCTGCGTCACCCTACTGCCTCATAGGTTTCAGGCCTGATGGCCTGTGGCTAATGAGAGGAAACGGAGCTGGGGTGCACCATAGGCTCCCATACCCTGAAGCAGTATTTAAATGCAGGGCCTTGGACTGAGCCCTGGATTTTTGGGCCTAGCAACGCCCAGGAACATTGATAGGCATTTTGGGTGGCCATAGGCCTCAGGCAACCGCATGAAACGCCTTATTGTAATCCATCATTGAGCTCAGTCCCATGATAGAGCAGCAATACCAAACACAGCCACTGTACGATTTATGGCACTGCGCTTAGAATACCATGGAGAGGCCACATCGCTCATCTGAGCTCTGCAGACCTCTCACACAAAGATTTTGCAGGATGCAAGGAGTTGGAGTAATACATGAAACCAGACTTTGGTAGGACATTAATATGTAAATGGATATGCAGTATGTTTCTGGAAGTGCATGACATGACATGGGGAAGTGCACCGATCTGCCAAAATATTAAGATCACTGACAAGTGAAGTAAAAGAAATGGATTAGCTTGTGACAAAGGTATCTATGGAATTAGGCAGCAACTAAACAGTAAGGGGAGCATTTATTAAGAACACGACGGTCTTAGTCCCTCTGCGCAGCCGGTGGATTCATAAAAGTTATGTGGAGGCTCAGGCCTCTACATAACTTTGGCACTACCTCCAGCAGGCTGTGTGACATATGTACTAAAACATATGCCACCTCCCTGGCTGCTGTAGATTTAAGTCATTTTCCACAGAAAAAAATGGCATGGAAAATGATAAATAAGACAGGCCTGCCGGTCCGCCTTCTTTTCCAACCACCCCCACGTCCCCTTTTCTCAGTACTTGGGAAAAGTGGCATGAGCAGCAAAAAAAAACATTGCAACAAAATCTGCAACATTTATACACCAAAAAGTGGCATAACTTCATAATAAATGTCCCCCTAAGTACTTTAAGATGATGTACTGGAAGCAGGAAAAACAGGCAATCGTAAGGATCTAAGTGTGATGGGTAGACTGGGTCACAGCATCTCCAAAATGGCAGGTCTTGTGTGGTGTTTCCGGAATTCCATACTTAGTACCTACCAAAAGTTGTCCAAAGAAGAACAACTGCTGAACATGCGAAAGGGCCATGGGTACCCACGGCTTACTAATGCATGTGGGGAGTGAAGGCTAGCGTGTCTGCTGAAAAAAATAATAACTGTCTATGTAGAAAGGTGTCAGCACCCACAGTGAATCATAGCTTGCTGAATAGGGGCTGCGTAGCCACAGACTAGTCAGAGTGCCCATTTTGTCCACCATCTAATGAGCCTGTGGGTCATTCAGCAAGACATCGACCCTAAAAACACAAGTTGTTCTACCAAACAAATGGTTAAAGAATAATAAAGTTAAAGTTTTGCAGTAACCAAGTCAAGTCATGACCTTAACCCCTTGAGTCCAAGAGGAATTTTTTCATTTTTCATTCCCTGCCTTTTCTATTTTTCCGTTTACTTAACCGTGTAAGGGCTTGTTTTTATGTAGGTCAACTTGTACTTTCTAATGGTACCATTTAATATTGCATACAATATAGTGGAAAGCTGGAAAAAAAAATCTAAATTGGGGCAATTGGAAGAAAAAACGCAATTTTGCCACAGTTTTACGGGTATTGTTTTTACGACTGACACACATACATACATACATACATACATACATTGTTTTTACGACTGACTTTTTTTTACAACTTTTAGCCCCAGGTTAGACCCTGCAATCCTCTGATTGCTTGCCCCATAGACCATAATAGAGAACTCTGTCTGCTGAGCTGTGTCTTGTACTCGTTTTACAGGCAGTTTACCATGACAGGCCTGGGAACTTTCAGCATGCCCCACGCTGTTATGGTAACCGACTAGAACCCAGTGCCTTCACTCGCAAGGCAGAGGGAACCGCGTACCTCTGCTTAACCTCACAGATGACACAATTGCTATTGACCTTAGCATCTGAGGGTTCAAATGACCAGTTTTCAGCACCATTCCCAATCCCAGTCATTGCGGCCAGGTCACTGGTATGTTGTACAGCTGGCACCCACCATGTATGGAGCTCAGCACAGCAGCTTGCTCCATACAACCACTTGCACATTATTAAGTACATGTACGTGATAATGCATGAAGGAGTAAGACCTCGTTCACATTTCCGTGTCTGATTCCCCTTGCACATTATTACGTACATGTACGTGATAATGCATGAAGGAATAAGACCTCGTTCACATTTCCGTGTCCGATTCACGTCCGTGAATCAATCAGTCCATGTTACATCCGTGAAGCTGTCCGTAAAGCATCTGTGTTTGATCCATGTGTCCTCTTTTTACCCTTTGTGTGTCATCCGTATTCCATGGCTGCTGCTCAGCATAGAATTAATTTCCCAAGTGTCTCCTATCAATGGTCAATGAAAAACCTACACAACACAAATGCAACACAAATACCAACCATGTTGTGTCCATGATTTAAAGGGACCCATGTTTGTTTGGTCTGCATCACGGACCAAAGTAGTGCATGTCGTTGTGATTTAAAAAATACTGATGTGTGAATAGACACATTCAAATAAATGGGTACGTGTGCTGTCCATGGAAAATGCAGACAACACAAAGGAAAATGGAAATGTGAACAAATCTTTAAAAGGAGTCTGTCAGTCAGTTTTGCTCATACTAAGGGCTCATACACACCAAACAAGGAAAAGCGCTCGATTCAAATAAAATCTGCGCAGTGGACAAGAAAGAATGGTAAAGCACCTAACAATAATATCCACATATTATGATATCAGAAAACTTTATTAGTAAAAAACATTACAATGATTGACAGACAGTGAAATGCATGTGAAAGGGAAAATGGAAAATGCAGGGGCGCCGTCCTGCAGGGACACCTCCAGACCAAAAAACTCCACAGTAAAGTAAATACTGCCCACCAGAAAAATTATAGTAGGGAGAAATCTTACAGTTTGATATCACGCCTAAATGTGCCCAAAATCTAGAATCGATATAGATACAATCAAATATAAATGCACAAAGAAAACAAAAATCAAAGCAAGGGATAAATACCCAGGAACAGAGCAGTGGAGCTGGTACGGAGGGTGACCTGCAGGAAGGCGTCCTTTCCCAACGCCGTTTCGCCCTAAGGCTTCTTCTGGGGAATGAGACAGACAAAGGTATGGCCCCCCTTTTTTATACAGACAAACACAGCTGATAAAAAGTAATAGTCTAATAAAGGGTGATTACCTCAAACACGCTGGTATGCACGTGGGACGCTACCACCAGGGGAACCGGAAACGTGTCACCGGACTTCAAAAAACTTTTTATTTCCCCGAGAGGTGGTAACTGGAAAAAATTACTGGCCCAAAAAGAGGGTAAGTGGATCCATGAATTTAACTGTGTGACCCCCAATGGGCTGAACGAAGAGATTTCCTTTTCCCCTTTTCTTTAAGGCTGTGTTGACCTATACATACTTACCTACTTGGGTTCGTTATATGATCCATGTGTTTTCTGTTTTTATAGGTGTCGTTAGTCCTCCCCTTTATTATTTTTATTCTTAATGTTTGTTTTGTATTTTATTTTAATTTTTTTTTTTTTTTTTTTTTTATTTTAATTTATTTTCATTTATTTTTAGGTGATGATGTCCTCTACAGCTGGGATCGGGATAATGCTTTGGGCCTTATATTGGATCTATGCGTCTTGTTTTTACTTTTATCTCATCAATTATTCATAATGTTTCACATTTTTTCTGCACTATTGCACCTTGCACTGCGCACTTGTATGTTTTGCACTTTTGCACTTTTTCACGATACATTTAACAATGGATTGTTGTCAAATTGTCCACATTCTTTATGTTCACTCTTATGGAATGTTCCTTATATTTATATTTTCATATTTTTATACTTAGTCATATGTACAATCCTTTGTATTTTTGTATTCTTTTCTTTTTTTCTTTTTCACTTGCTTAATACAAATGAATTTCTTCTTTTTACACATTTGTTGACGTTTTATATTTATATCCCTGGGCATTGATTTTATGCCCCGTTTTATTATTATTATTTATTATATTATATATTTTATATGGACGTTGGACGCATACTCTTACCAGGGGTGTACTTAGCCGGTGGTCAATTGTGGCCGTGCATTTTAGATTTTGACGCACTGCTTTCACTTATTTTGACGGGGATTTGCGTTCCAGCCTGGAACGCATTATATTTACGGGTGAGTCTTTACTTCCGGTGACGTGCTTCCGGCTGTCTGCTACGCGTATAGCGCTCCCCGATTCTCTGTAGCGCTGCAGGGCGGGGAGCGTTGCGTTCCAGCGTGGAGCACACTACATTCACCCCCTGACTTTTTTGAAGTCCGGTGACACGTTTCCGGTTCCCCTGGTGGTAGCGTCCCACGTGCATACCAGCGTGTTTGAGGTAATCACCCTTTATTAGACTATTACTTTTTATCAGCTGTGTTTGTCTGTATAAAAAAGGGGGGCCATACCTTTGTCTGTCTCATTCCCCAGAAGAAGCCTTAGGGCGAAACGGCGTTGGGAAAGGACGCCTTCCTGCAGGTCACCCTCCGTACCAGCTCCACTGCTCTGTTCCTGGGTATTTATCCCTTGCTTTGATTTTTGTTTTCTTTGTGCATTTATATTTGATTGTATCTATATCGATTCTAGATTTTGGGCACATTTAGGCGTGATATCAAACTGTAAGATTTCTCCCTACTATAATTTTTCTGGTGGGCAGTATTTACTTTACTGTGGAGTTTTTTGGTCTGGAGGTGTCCCTGCAGGACGGCGCCCCTGCATTTTCCATTTTCCCTTTCACATTGCATTTCACTGTCTGTCAATCATTGTAATGTTTTTTACTAATAAAGTTTTCTGATATCATAATATGTGGATATTATTGTTAGGTGCTTTATCATACTAAGGGCTCATGCACACAGCAATATGCAGGCACCAGCCGTGTGCACCCCGCATCACAGATACGGACGCATTCACTTGAAGAATGCATTCACTTCAAGAAAGACTCAGAGTTCTTAATATGTATAGTCTGGAGGGAAAAAGGGAAAGGGGGGACATGATTGAAACCTTTAAATATATTAAAGGACTGAATAAAGTTCAGGAGGGAAGGGTTATTAACAAGAAACTGAACACAAGAACAAGGGGGCACAATCTGAGGTTAGTTGGGGGAAAAATCAAGAACAACATTAGAAAATATTATTTAACTGAAAGAGTAGTAGAAGCTTGGAACAAACTTCCAGCAGAGGTGGTTGATACATCCACAGTAACTGAATTTAAACATGCCTGGATAAACATGTATCTATCCTAAGATAACAATAAAAGGATAATAAAAGGGCAGACTAGATGGGCCAGGTGGTCTTTTTCTGCCGTCAATCTTCTATGTTTCTTCTATTTTTCTATGGGTCAGCAATCTGGAAGGGCCGGTGTGGAACAGAGGCACAGAACCCCACAGAAGACCTCTGTTTCTGTCTGTTCTTCCGCACCGCAAAAAAGTACTGCATGCACTACTTTTTTGCAGTGCGGACGGACCACGGACCCATTTACTCAGAAGTGTTCTCTGCGATGAGTTGCCTCACAGTCCCTACCTTCTGAGTGATAATTGTAGCATCCAACCTGGAGCTGTCAATCAGAGCAGATAGGAGGAGCTGTGAAGCAGCTCAATGCCAGATCACTTCACAGTGAAACCCCACTCTGGGAATTTGCAAGAGGAGAATCTAGCAGAATAAAACTTCAAACTCTTGATGTATGTTTGTACTGCTCACCCCACCCCCTTACTAGTGCCATCAATGGTTTAGCATGGTTAAAACTGCTGACAGACTTCATTTAATGTTACGCAGTGGTTGTGGACTAGGTGCTACTTCTAAGGGATTTATCCTAGCAGTCTCCTGGTTTTCACCTTTTAATGCCTATACAAGATCTGGACTTTGCTGCAGAGGAACCACAGGCCGCTACCTCCTGGAGTAGCCTCCTTTTAGTTGATAGCTGACCCAGAGGGGTCAAGAGACACATATGCAGAACATCAAAGGATTAGGCAAGACCATAGTCAGAAACCAGCCAAGGTCAGAGCAGGCAGAGTGTGTGTAATCTGAAAAACAGCCCGAAGTCAGGGCGGGCAGCTCAGGGTCAGTATGGAGATCAGGCACAAGTCATGTCATGCAGTGAATGGTCATATCCGGAAAATAAGGAGAAGTTGGTACGTGGGCAGCAGAAAGAACTGTGGTGCACTTTTGCATTTTAGTGGAAATATTAGAGGAACACAACAATTTAGTGTTGTCAGATGAGATGCTGCAGAAGGCTAGACAACCTAGTATTCCGAGGTGGTCAACCATTGGCCAGTGTGAATTAAGGTGCACACGTTGGCCCTATGGAGGGAGTGTGTTTGTATGCTCTACCAGAGAGAGCTACCCCAGTGGTTGGACCCACCAAGAAGAAGAAATAACAGGAGGTGGGTCCCCACCACTGGGAATGGGAACAAAGGGGCTGGTGAGCAGGGCAGCTGCGACCATGACTTTTTTTTTTGTGAGCATGTATATGGGTTTCAGGTACCTGACTATGAAATTACTTTACCTAGAAAAACAAAGTCCACTGACAGCACCCATAGGTCCTAGGAAAGAAATATTTGAGATACTAAATACGAGAAAGAATCCATCATGCTAAGGTGGAGATGTGATGATTGTGACCTAAGCATTAAAGAGGACTTGTCACTTCTCCTGACATGTCTGTTTGTGTACTTGCTTTTACCTTGTAATAATTCTGGAGTATGTATTCGAGGTACTGCATTTCAGGTTGCTGACTATGAAATTACTTTAGCTACAAAAACACGGTCCACTGATAGTACCCATAGGTCCTGGACAAGAAATATCAGATACTGAACAGAAGAAAGAATTCATCATCCTATGGCCATGTGAAGACCATGACCTAAGCATTAAAGAGGACTTGTCTGTTCTTCTGACATGTCTATTATTCCAACTATGAATTTATGAATACATGGCCAACTGGGCGTTACCATTCCTCATGTCAAAGGGGTATGTATTGACACAGTATGCTGCTGCTAGTACCAACTGGAGAGTGGCACACAGTGTAGGGACACCCCCCTTAACTGGTAACATCCAGTTGTCAAGTTATCCATAAACGTTTAGTGGAAATATTAGAGGAACAAAACAATATAGGGTTGTCAGATAAGATGCTCCAGAAGTGTTATTTCTTGATGAATACATTTATCCACTAAACAGACATGTCAGAAGAGACAGGTGCACTGTCTTTGTAGTAAAAAGACAATGCCTTTGGTAGTTTTTCTATACTAATGCCTACCTAATATTGCATGGTTAATTATGACCTATATTGTTTAATTCTTGATTAAGTTCTTATGTTACCCCTTACCCAGTGCTTGGATGTGAAATACAGCATAACATTGCATTAGTACACAAAGAATGATGTTCTACTTTATGCAAAGAATGCCCTTTATTTGCAGATTTACTTAGATAGAACACTGTGTAAAATGGCAGAAAATATACTGTACATATGCTTAGCATGAAAGTCACTACTTGGTATCACTTAACATTAAGGAAAGGCTCTGAATGAAAAGACTCCCATTTTCATTAGTATTTTCTTTTTATTGTAAATAATAGCCTTTGGAATGTCTGAAATAAGTTCCGTATCTCAGGCACAAATATATATATATCTGTCTTATATGTACAAGAAAATAAATATCTTTACTTCTGGGATGTTTTAAAATACTGCTCCAGGATTTTCCTTAGTATTCGCTGGAAAATAAAAAAGAAGACAGTATTAGCAGTCAGCAGATCATTGGCATAAAACAATCAAACACCCACAGTCTATGGAAGTACAGCACTGAAGCTTTTCTAGGCCATAAAAGATCATATTTGGTGATCTGAGTAGTCAACCATCTCATGTGTAAGGAGGTATCCCAACTTTTCCCAGCGACAAATGTCAGGGGGGAAGGAGGGGTGTTGGCATTGGTCTGTTGAATTTCAACATGCCTTATCCTTTGGTTCTATGGGAAGATCAGCTGTAATCAGAGGTGTCTGTCAGCAGCTTTCTCCTCTCTCTGCATTCAGAACACAAGTAGGTTTGGTTTAAGTGTGTGTGCATGGGTACAGTGGTGCTTGAAAGTTTGTGAACCCTTCAGAATTTTCTGTTTTTCTGCATTTGACCTAAAACTACATTAGATGGTCACATAAGCCCTAAAAGTAGATAAAGATAACCATTTCAAACAAATTAGAGTTAGAACAAATTAGAACTTTGTTCATTTATTGAGGAAAATGATCCAATATCACATGTCTGTGAGTGGCAAAAATATGTGAACCTTTAGGATTAGCAATGACTAGGTGAATGGGCGACCAGATGTGAGTGGGCAACCTCTTTTAGTTAAAGAACAGGGATCTATCAAAGTTTGATCTTCCCAATACATGACTGTGGAAGTGTTTCATGTATTTGAACAAATGAGATTTCTGAGGACCTCAGAAGAAAAGTTGTTGATGTTCATCAGGCTGGAAAAGGTAACAAAACCATCTTTTAAGAATTTGCCCCCCCCCAGTCCATAGTCAGACTGATTGTCCACAAATGAAGAAAAGTTAAAGCTACTTTCACACTAGCGTTAATATTTTCCAGGGTCTCAATACCGGAGAAAAACGCTTCCGTTTTGTCCCCATTCATTGTCAATGGGGATAAAACGTAACTGAACAGAACGGAATGCCCCAAAATGCATTCCATTCTGTTTGTTGCATACCCATACCGGAGAGCAAACCGAAGCATGCTGCAGTTTGCTTTCCGCCTGGAATGTGGAGCAAGACGGATCCGTCATGACCCACAGTGCAAGTCAATGGGGATGGATCAGTTTTCTCTAACACAATAGAAAATGGATCCGTCATGGCTATGTTAAAGATAACACAACCAGATCTGTTCATAACAGATGCAGATGGTTGTGTTATCAGTCACAGAAGCATTTTTGCTGAACACTGCCGGATCCAGCAAAAATGCTAGTGTGAAAGTAGCCTGACACCATTATCACCCTCTCCAGGAGCTGTCGACCAACAAACGAGGCTTGTAATAGTCCGCAAAGTCACAAAGGACACCAAAGTAACCTTTAGCTAATGAGTCCAACATCAGGAGGACACTGACCAACAATGGTATAGTGTGCATAGCAGAACTGCAGGGAGAAAGCCACTGCTCTCCAAAAAGAACATTGTTGTCTGTCTGCAGTTTGTTAAAGATCATCTGGACAAGCCAGAAGGCAACAATGTTTTCGACAGATGGTTTAAGTGACAAGTGTTATGTTTGGAGAAAGAAAAATACTACATTCCAGGATAAAAACCTCATCTTATCTGTGAGAAACGGTGGTGTTAGTATCATGGTTTGGGCCTGCTTTGCTGCATCTGGGCCAGGATGGCTTGCTATCAATGATGGAACAATGAATTCTAAATTATACTACAAAATACTAAAGGAAAATGTCAGAGCATCTGTCCATAAACTGAGTCTAAAGAAAACATGGGCCATGCAGCAAGACAACGACCCAAAGCACACAAGTCGTTCTACCAAAGAATAGTTAAAGAACATTAAAGTTAAAGTTTTGAATTGAATTTCCTTAATCCAATGGAAATGTTGTGGAAGAACCTGAAGTGAACAGTTCATGGGAGGAAACCCACCAAAATAACAGAGTTCCTCCAAGCTGTTGTGCAGGACTAATCAACAATGAATGTTTAGCTGCAGTTATTGCAACACAAGGGGGTTACACCAGACACTGAAGGCAAAGGTTCACATACTTTTGCCACTCAAAGACATGTGATATTGGATCATTTCATTGATAAAAAAATTACTAAGGCTAATATTGGTTATCTGTATATGCTCTTAGGACTTGTGTGAAAATCTGATGTCATTTTAGGTCATATCGAAAATTCTGAAGGGTTCACAAACCTTCAAGCACAACTGTATGGCCAGCCTTACTTTTGTGTCTGAAAAAAACAGTAAAATATTATGTAATTAAAAAGTTGTGCAAGTAATATAAATTATTAATCAACCTATGAAGAGTCCGATTGTGGAATAATATAAAATGCCGTTGTGAATGCAATAAAATATCTGAACTTAATTATATGCCAGTACGTAGCAGAGACGTGACCTTTTCCTTTGCTATATTTATATATGAGCACATGACCCATTCTCTATACCATGTCCATTGTACAAGAATAGATGACTTAAGGTAATGTATATGTATGGTAAAGACTCTGTTGTTATTTCCAGAATGTAAGTGGCGGAGCTTTCTGCTAGCCCAGGCTACTACACTATAAATAAAGCATTGTGGCGTCCCCTTTTAGGAGACTCTGTTCAAACACAACCATGTGTGTCTGCATCTGTCTTCTCCTGGCCAGGGTAATTATCACCGACCAGTAATTCTCCATAATGACCCATCAGGGGGAGAAACTCTTAAATAAGATTTGGCACCCACAGATAATGAGCGGGCTCTAGATTAAGAGGAGCAATAAAATACTGTAGCGACACCGTTCAAGAGCAGAGTTCTCCTTTAAGCTGCCTATTTTTGACATTAAAAGACTTTTAGATTGATAGCTTATTCTTTGGATAGGTCATGCTAGGTAGTGTTTTAAATGAGAAAATTCATATTATGTCGTATATACCTGTGCTCCCTGAAGTTGAATAGGTGACAGCGCTCTGCGTTGCTCTTGTAAGATAGCTTTCATGCTGTCCATAGTGCGTGGAGGGAAGATAGCGGACTCCTCCAAATCTTGTTCACTCAGTCTGTATGTGTCCTGAAGGCTCTTCTTACCCATAAAGTGTCCTGATGAGAGAAATGATGAGACAGTTAGTGTTATAGACCCAGATCTGGAGTTCAGAGTATTAGTTTAACTGACCAGATCCTTTCAGTGTAGGTTGTGTGAGATTTTACCAGCAACAGCAGGATAGGATTGACACTTAAAAGCTTATCAACAAGGCGCTTGATCAGGGATCAGCAACCATCGGCACTCCAGCGCTCTGTAAAACAACAACTCCCAGAATGCACACCTATTTAGCTGTTCTTGTAACTCCCATAGGATTGAAAGGAAGATTCTGGCAGTTGTAGTTTCAGAACAGCTGGAGTGGCGGAGGTTGCTGATCCCTGCACTACGTGGACAGAGATTGAGTTCAGCTCATGAATACACTGGGACTCATGAGCTCTCTCACTATCTAGCTGGACTCATAAATTGCTCATTTTAATATCAAGCAGGTAAATTTTTATAAGCGATTATATAGCCATCGCCATTGTGTTTATATATTGTGAAATCTGGTGACGGATCCTCTTTAAACCATAATTTCTTTATTACACATTTATGACTGTTCTCATAACAATCCATCAATCTGATATACCTTTGGTATTCCACAGGCAGATTTGAGAATTGGGCATGGCGTAAGCCATATACAATATAAGGCCTCATGCACACGACCGTATCCATTTTTGCTGTCCGCAGATTGTGGATCTGCAAAACACGGACACCAGATGCGTGTATCCCACATTTTACCTTCAGCAGGTCCTGTAGAATGTTTCAAATGCCTAGTCTTGTCCGCAAAAAGGACAAGAATAGGACATGTTTTTTTTTTTTGCGGGGCCACGGAACTGACATCTTTTGCAGCCTAATTGAAATGATTGGGTCTGCATTCGATCAGCAAAAAATGTGGATTGGATGTGGGCCGAAACTACAGTTGTGTGCATGAGGCCTAACTAGTAGATAAATTTACTTTTGTTTCCAGAATCCTTATAAGGCATGTATACATATTCATACTGTTACTGCATTCTCCCTTAAGAAAAAAAAGAAGATATGTGTCAGACAGGGAATAGCTGATTTTGACTATTGGTCCTACTTGTCATCCATCTATTAATTACATTCTTGCATTCAAACAACCAATAAATGGCAAATAATGTACTAATATCATGTTGCATTTGAGTGGGTATCATAGAAATGGTGTTTGGACTTTTTCCGCACTCTGATGCATCAGGTGATCTTTGACTAAGCATGGACATAAATGTTTGTAGGGGTATCAGAACTGGACAACATACTGATTGTCCATATTTTGAATGGTTAAAATATCATGTCTACAAATTAGGCATTAGATGTGCTCATGGGAATGGTTTCTCTTTCTTTCTTTGTAGTGTAAGGTTCATTATATATAAGAGAATTTTGTGTGGATAATTTGTTTTCATATTGTTTATGTTCCAGCAGTTCATGTGGAACCACTACACCAACTTTGGGCTACACCTAAAGGCATTATCCTGGCGGTTCCCAGCTGGGGCAATCTGTAGGTGCATCAACACCCCTATCTTGGGAATTGGTTTGTTGCTAGTCTTAGACGGAGTGTACTGCGTTGACACCTATACCCTTTTCTATGAGTGGCTAACTAGGGAGGTGATTAGTAGCAGTTACCTGCATTGGGTGCCACTCCAAACTTAAGATAGTGTTTACCAATAAAAATGTATTTTCTTTTAGCATTTTTACAGGCAGTGATATTATTTATCTTTTGTGTTGCACACCCTTTTATTTAACTATCCGTGATATATCACAAATGGAATAAGCAACGACAAAGTTTCAAATAGCGTAGAAAATTATGGGCAACTAGTAATATTGAGTGATCAGATTTACTGTCTTGCAAAGGCTGGAATGACTGACAACTGTGGAATGATGACAACTGTGGAATCCAAAGTCAGGTTTGGTCCAGCTGGTACCTCGGTATAAATTTTGGATTCCTAATTTTGCTTTTAAAGGTGCAGAAATGAATACCGAATTATAGGGGTTAATTGACGGCTGAAATGCCCCCCATATGCCCGGGCCCCTCACACAAAATGTACTTACCTGGCTCCCTGGCACCCACGATGCTAGGGAGACTCATCCCCGTCACCGCCTGCTATTAGCTGCGACCTCCCTCCTACTCCCGATGCTGGATGTTTTCATCCGCACAACAGGGAGATGCAGCGGCGGCCGTGTGGGCTTCAGAAGCATCGCAGGTGCCAGGGAGCCAAGTAAGAACGTTGTGTGTGAGGGTCCCAGGCATATGGGGGGGGGGGTTCATTTCAGGGGCCGGATAACCCCTTTAATTCACGAAGTCTTGCGCGACTTCATGTGAAACGACATTTGCATACACATAGGCAATACATTTTAAGGCTTCATTCACACGACCGTATTTGTTTTGCGGTCCGCAAATTGTGGATCTGCAAGAAAATGGATGCGCTCTTTTTGCGGATCCATTGTAACAATGCCCATCCTTGTCAGCAAAACGGACAAGAATAGGACATGTTATATCTTTTTTGCGGAATGGAAATACGGACATACGGAAATGGAATGCACACGGAGTACCTTCCGGTGTTTTTGCGGGCCCACCGGAAGGTACGCCGTGTGCATTCCGTTTCCGGGAATGGACACGGAAACAAAATACGGTCGTGTGAATGAAGCCTAATGCTGTAAGGAGACAGGTCTCTGACAGCATTAAAATGAAGTGTCTGAATGAATTGACTTCAGATATCTGACCCAAAGCTCGATCCGCTCAAGCCTATTAATGAGCGGCATTGAGATGTTTTTTTTCTTGTCATGTTCATGTTTTTCCTCATTTCTGTTGTAAATGATGGGTAAATAATACATAGTAGTCAGCCACATGGGTGCAGATTAGTGATGAGCGAGCCGGAGCGGCAAGATTCGGGATTCTCACGAATCTTGTCCGCTTCGGCTCGGCATCCCGAGGCAGCGGTGATTCGTGAAGATTTGTGAGTCACTGCCAATTTGAAATGCCCGTTTTTTTCAGCCAATCAGCAACAAAGGGAAGCCTGTGGGAACGCCTGCTGTGATGTAACAGCCCCTATACCTCCCCAGCAGTGATTGGCTGGCAGTGACATGTGACCTAAATTTACATAAGGTAGGGACCTGCAGCATCAGCCTCAGGCCTCATTCACACGTCCGCAAAAATCGTCCGCATTCGATCCGCAATTTGCAGACCGGGTGCGGACCAGGTGCGGACCCATTCACAGTCAATGGGGCCGCACTTCCGTTCCGTGGGTCCGGAAAAAAATAGAACATGTCCTATTCTTGTCCGGATCCACGGACAGGAAAAGGCATTTCTATCATGTGCGTTCCGCAAATTGCGGACTGCACATGGGCTGCTGTCCGTGTTTTGCGGATCCGGGACACCAAACGGACGTCTGAATGAGCCCTTAGGGAGCCTCAGAGGCATCCCTACATGATGCCCCTGGTGTTTCCTATGCATTTCCAAGGTGTTTCCATCATTTTCTGAGGTTTTCACATGTTGGGGCAAACTTGACTGTGCAGAACCTTTGGCCCCTGCAAAAAGATTCGGGTCTCCCATAGACTTTAATGGGATTCGTGATTCGGCCCGAATCCACGAATCCCGCGGTGGGATTCGGGCCAAATACCGAATCCCCGAATCTTTTAGGATTCGCTCATCTCTAGTGCAGATGCTAATTCACTGTTTCTCACAAATATCTGCATTATTGATTGTCTTCTAGCTAACTATTTTCTGTTCTTCTGAATTATATGACTTGGGTAATGATAAGCTGCTCTTCTTCTCAACTGACTGTTGGCATGAGTCCAATTGAGATTTGTGTCAAGTCTAACTTGTCTAGATGCTAGATATACACCCATCATTACAACCACATTCTTTTCAGTTGCTTGTCAGTGATTCTCTTTTGAACCTATCTGAGATTTGCTACACAAGAGGGCACCTGGCAGGACACACCTACACTATCTACAGGATAGATTCTAATGGGGGTCATTCATTAAGATCGGAGTTTTAGACACCGGTCTGAACCCATGCTCTGGCACTTGATGCGCATCCACCGCCAACCTAAATCTACGCCAGCTCCCTTGATGGTATAGAGTTAGATTATTTTCTGTTTTAGGCGTAGAAAATGATAGATGAGATGGGCCGGCCGACCCCCTTCCCTGCCCACGACATGCCCCTTTTTTTTAGACCTGCCATATGTGTGGTGGATGGGGAAGAAGTCTCAGATTCAGTTGCAAATCCCCTTTGCGACTGAATCTGTGACAGATATACGCCAATAATTGGCGAATATCTATCTATAAATGGCCCCCTAAGTGTCTGATTAGTGGGGATCAGACTACCCACATGTCTCTCAGGTAGCCCCATAAAGTCTGAATGAAGTGTCAGTGCCAATGCTCGCCTGCTGCTTCAGTAGGGGACCACTGCTTGTGATTGGTGGGAGTCCCACTGGTTGGACCCTCACCAGACACTGTTTACTTATCCTGTGGGTGGGTGATAAGTTGTTATTCTGGAACAAACACTGGGACAAACACTTTAACCGTATTATATGAAAAAAAAAATTTGGTGGAGAACCCCATTAGCTACAAAACAATTTTTTCCCATTAAGTACCCATTCACTCAACCGTTTGAATGGGTCCGCATCTATTCCGCAATTTTGCGGAATGGATGTGGCCCCATTCACTTCAATGAGAGCGGGCTCCACACAAAAAAATAGAACATGTCCTATTCTTGTCTGCAACAGATGACAAGAATAGACATTTTGAACGGGGCACCCGGCCATGTGTTCTGCAAATTGCGGAACACACGCCGGGCGGCATCCGCGGCATTTTTGCAGATCCGCAATACTACGGCCATTTGAATGCGGCCTAAAGCCTATGTTTTGAAGAAATTCAGAATTAATCAGTTATTTCTTTGTTGCCAATAAAATAAAAACGTGAGCAATGCTGTCCATTTATTTTAGACGGACTTTACTTGCGCTGCTATCCAACCATCTAAACTCCATCCAACCATGCCTGAAAAATGGTCCCTATGGTTGTGACAGAAGGACATCCTAACAGATGGGTTAGTCATGTACTCAATCATTAACGTAATTCATTTCTGGATTATACCAAGCATATAGTTAAAAGGGTATTGTGGTTATGTAAACTTATTTTCTATCGACAAAATAGGGGATAACTATGTGATCCGTGGTGGTTCTAATGCTGGAACACCCGTACCCCGTGGAGCTCCCCGGTCAGGCGTGCACGCAGCAGCTCTATTAATTTGTAGGGGAGTTCTAGAGATAGCTGAACATAGAATACCCCTTAAAGATGTTACAGCATAAGATTTTTTTACATTTCATAAAAATGTTTGATTTTTTTTTTTCTAGGGCTCATGCACACAACCAGTCGGCCCAAAAAAGACGATCCATGTGTTTATCTTGTCTTCTGGGCCGTCTGCAGCTCCCCTGAGCCAAACTGACTGTATCCTAGTAATTTATGATACAGGCAGTATCTATGTGATTGCAGAGCTATTGCCGTGTACTCATATCATCATGTACGTACACTGCAATAGCCCAGTGATCAGATACAAACTGACTGTATCATAAATCAGTATGATACAGTCAGTTCAGGGGAGCTGCTGTCAGCCGAGGAGATGCAGCCGCCACATGGACTTTAAAAGGCAGATCGCTGTCGTGTGCATGGGCCCATAATGAAATCAACAGATCAACCTCCATATCCACCACGGATATATAATGCATGTGTATTAGAGAAACTAATTGAATAGGATCGATATTTATATTTCCAACAGCACAACTCAACAATCTACTACAATTATTCATTTAGGTTTACAATTTTCCCTCTCTTACATTTACATACATTCTGTGTTTTCCTTTCAGTTTTTTGCAATAGCAATGTTTTTAAAATATATTTTCATATTTCAGTTACAAGAATTGCTTGAAGTTCCCAAACTCCATGCAGATGTTTATCACCTCTTAGAGATAAGAGTTATTGGATGAACGGCACAAAGTGAAAGTAAAAAGTACGATTCATACAGCTAGACAGTTAACCCTTGGTGACAGAACGGCTCAACATTTAGACCATTAATGCCCCTTTCACACGAGCGGGAGACTCGCATGTCTCCCGCAACGCATCTACAGGGCTGGACTCCACACTGACAGGGATCGCATATAATGCTCTGCGATCCCTGTCAGTGCCGAGTCCAGCCCTGTAGATGCGTTGCGGGAGACATGCGAGTCTCCCGCTCGTGTGAAAGGGGCATAATAAAGACCATTTGAAAAAAATATTTTTAGCCAAAAATGAGTAAAATGCAATCATAAAAATAATTGCCTCTGAAGGTGTACATAGCCTTTAAGGGCTCCTATACATGTTTGTTTTTTTTGCTCATTTTTCAATACTACATGTCATTTTTATGACATTTTCAGCTGTGTTTTTTTCTAAATATGTGTGTGAGCCACATTTTTTTGTGTGTTTTTCTCTCTTCAGGGAAGCAGATGCTAAAACTCCAAAAGTTTCAACAAGCTGTGGTTAAAGAAAAAGCAAGAGTAATAATCTAATTAAATTAAACCCAGAAAAAAACTAATAACACAAATTCATGTAATCCATATTACACACATAGGAGTGATTTATCTGGATAGATTCAGTATTCTGCGGTCAATTACAGTTTCACATAGTGGTAACCCAGCTTTCCCGGATACCTGAAAGGCAAATCTGCCTTGCTTTGGCACTATTTAGGAATGGGGAGTCGAATTTATCTTGGTAGATTTAGTATTCTGCATTCTATTACAGTTCCATATGGTGATAAGCAAATCCATTTTCTACTAATAATAACTAGGAGCTTCCTTCCAACAAAATGGTCACTCTTGCTGTGTAGACAACAGTTGTCTAGACTAAACCCAGGCCCCTCCTCCTAAACTGGCTTACATGCACTAGCATGAGAGGAAGGGGAATATGACATGGCTGTATCCTGAGAGAACAATGCACTGATTTTCTATTGTGTTATTCATGGTCTGCAGTTGTGATATCTGACTAATGGCTCATGCACACGACCGGTGCCGGCCCATGCCCGTATTTCGGCCCGCATACTTCAATGGGTCCGCAATCACAGAGATGCGGAGCGGAGGCACGGATCGGAACACCACAGAAGCACTACAGTGTGCTTCCGTGGTGTTTCTGGCCATGCCTCCGCACTGCAAAAAAGCAGCGCATGAACTACTTTTTTGCGGTGCGTACTGACGGATGCGGATCGCGGACCCCATTCAAATGAATGGGTCCGCGATCTGAATGCAGTGGCCCCACAGTCAGTGCCTGTGCATTGTGGACCACAAATTGCGGTCCACAGCACGGGCACTGAACGCACGTTTGTGTGCATGAGCCCTAAACAAGAGCAAATAACAGACACATAAGGATATCATGTTACATTTGTGGGTTGTTGTTTTTTTGTGTTTGGCTTCTGACTTTAGTCTCCATTTATGAAAAAAACTAAAAGCAGACAAAGTTTGTGTGTCCTGTGTTTCATATTTCCCATAGACCTTCAACTAACATCAGGAGCTGACACCAAAAACTGCAGGTGCAGAACACACCACTAGAAATGCAAAAGACAAAATGCAAAAAACACGATTAAAACCTATGTGTGACCTTACCCTGAGGGCTCATGCACATGGCCATAGCAATTTTTGCTGTCCACAAATTGCGGATCCGCAAAACACGGATACCGGTCGTGTGCATGCTGCATTTTGCAGAACGGAATGGCTAGCCCCTAATAAAACAGTCCTATCCTTGTCTGTAATCCGGACAAGAATAGGACTTGTTCTATAATTTTGCGGATGGCACGGGACGAACATACGGATGCGGACAGCACACGGAGTGCTGCCCGCATCTTTTGCAGCTCCATTGAAGTGAATGCAGATCTGCAAAAAATGCAGATTGGTTGTGGACCCAAACCACGGTCGTGTGCATAAGCGCTTAAGGTGGCCATACTCCTTAAGCTGACTAAACACTTTAGATAGCTGTCAGTCAGCAGTTATCTCAACCTACCCTAATGCTGATGTGTTCTGAATGGTGAGAGGATAGTAAACCGCTGCAAGACATTGACAGAATCTGCAAGTTCAGCTGACATTAATGTGCATAGCCATCTTAAAGGTGTATTCCGGTAAAGTAACTTAATTTTTGAAAAACTGCGTTAAGGCTGCAAGCTGTGACCCAACCAGAACCCATACCTATACATATAACCAGAGCTTCAATTTACCCTGCAATCCATTTGTCTAGCTCCTGTGAGACTGCAACACACTGAGAGTATCATGGCTCCTGATCTTCCCTCACAAAACTACAATCCCCACAATGCCTAGCTTTCCTGCTGTGAGTTTGTGCTTGTTCATGAGTGTTGCTGTTCATTGATTGGCTGCCTGACATTCCAGTGCAGAGACGCCCCCTCTACTCAGTAATCACCAGCACCCTGTCATTTAGCTAGAGAATAGATAGCAACACACTGAGCATGCTCGACCTGACAAAGGCTCAGAACTACAGGTCGGTGCCATGGTAACTCATGAGGAAACACAGTGGGTAGTAAGGAAGAAACTACTTTATAACTACTAAACGGTAAATATGTGAAACTGACATTATATTAGGTAATTATTGATGATGAACTAGTCAAAAATATAAGTTATATTTATGGTAACTGGAATACCCCTTTAAATGATCTGATTTTATGGATTCATTAATAAAGTTTGAAGTTTCATGTAAGAAGAGCTATCTGAGCATTTTATTTTATTTATTTTATTTTGGAATACCCTGTTGGTACAACACTCTTTTTTGTTTTACCTAATTAACATTATTAGTATCATAAAATAGTTATAAAATCAATTGGGGCAGCTCACTCAGCTGTAGAGGGGATTATGGTATGTGAGTGCTCTATACTGCAGAGTATCCGGTCACTGCTAAACAGAAATTTCTGTATATTATTAGCATCACCACAAGAGTTAATGTTCTGCATGTCAGCCATCACTCCAATAAACCTCCCTTCTGTCTCTTACCACACTAAGGCATTACTACCACAATTTATAATACAAATTATATTCAACAATTATAGGTAAATGTTTTTAACCTCAACTTTCTGACATCATTAATGTATCAATGCTAAGAGGTAGAACTGACACACTTTTAATGTTCTGCATGAAATTCAATTTTCGGCGTCGTGTATGGTGCTGAGAGCGATAATAACAAATCATCTGCACAAAATTGTTACTTCTGATTCCTCTTATTTTTAATCCTGTCACAATCTTATTATTTAGAATGTTATTATTGGTTTGGTGCGGGTGCAAATGAGGATCTAACACTGAAAATTGAATGTCATCCTACATAATCTGGGTACAGAAGGTTTGGTAGAAATTGTTAACTCTTACTAGCGATGAGCGAATCAATTTGTAAGAATTGATTTGTCTCATCAGGCAGGGTTCTGCACCTGCGACGAGGTGTCCCTGAAGCTGAGGATGCTCCTGACAGGTGCCGGACATATCGGCTGGTCCTGACAATCGCGCACCTTCACCGCTGCTCTGTGTAGCAGTGCAAAAGCTCTGCTTCCACTACATGAGCAAGAGACTACACTTATAGGTAGCAGAGCACAAACAGTTGCTGCTTCAGTAGCGGAAGCAGAGCCTAAAAAGTTTACGTCAAGGCCAACCGAGATGTCCTTCCCTGTCAATCAAGCGGCAGAGGGAGAATCCTCAGCTTCAGGGACACCCCGTAACAGTTGCAGAACCCTGTTTGATGAGATGAATTGATTCTTACAAAGCAATTGTCTCATCTCTAGACCCTACTCTTCACTTTCTGATAAAACAATGAATGTTTTAAAGGGAATCTATCAGCAGGATATTGGACTATTATCTGCAGTAAGGTTAGTTTTACATCTCCGATGTGAAACACCGAAATGGATGTTCCAGTAGACAAGCGGAGAATCAGCCGGACATAAACCGCAGCATGCAGCAATTTGTGTCCGGCCATTTCTCCACTTGTCTGCCGGAATGCGTATGGATCTCCGCCGGACCGCATACTTAATGGGGCTGGTGGACATTCCGTCCGCATCCAGCAAAACTGGATCCGGAGAATTCTGGCAGGCTGTTCTCTGCCGTAACAGCCTGCCTGAATTCCTACTAGAGGTGTGAAAGTAGCCTAATACATTAGTTATACTACAGGAGTCCATATTGCTACTTTTTATTTTCCTATTGCCATCTGCTCCTCCACTGTCAGTTTTTAAAGCTGTGCTGAAATACACTGTCAGGACTGCTGTGCAGGGTTGCCAACCATCCATAAATTTCTGGACAGTCTGTAAAAATAGGTGACGTTTTTTATCTTGTCCATGCGCACAAGAGGCCTCTCCATTATGCTTGTACAGTGTATTTAACTGCAGCTGTGAGTGGTGACAGTGGGTGAACACTACTCATGTATTGCTGCAGATAATAGCCCAGAATCATAATAACAGATTCCCTTTAAAAGGGACACCCCCTATCAAAAACATTGTTATCACCAATTAACTTATATGTAAATATTACATGTCACTTCTAGGTACATACTACTGGGGGCAATATAGGGGTCATTATTAGAGGAAGTCTAGGCAGAATGTAAAAGTAGGTCTGGCTTGATGCTGTGGCCCACATCTTACTTCGTAAGCCCCTCGTCCTATATATTAATTGGAGGAGTAGGTGGACAGAATGTGTCAGTTATTAATGGCCATCACACAGGGACACGCTTATGGGGAGGTATTTTGTGCTGCATTGTGGTATTTGGTTCTTTGGGATGGTATTCTGTGCTGCACTATGGTATGGCCGACCCTGACAACTTGTATTGGCCCCATCTACTTGTCTTGCCCCGTCTTCTGTCAATTTGGACCCACCTACAACATTAGGGCCATTTACGTTTTTTTCCAGGGCCACTTTAAAGGGGTTCTCTGGGAATTAAGATAATGAAAATACTTAATTACTTTATTACAAATATATTCCCAAAAACCTGTCCTGAACATACAGGAGGACAAGTTACTTCACAACACTGAGCTAAAGAGCTGCCTCATCCTCCTCTCTGCTCTGCTTGTCAGGGATTATGTTCCTGAATATAGATGATAAGATCTTTAGCTGAATATCTGTAGGAATGGAGTTCATGAGCAGATGTGGCTAATAAGCAGCAGCACTTGTGTGCAGTCTCCATTACCACAGTCTGCCCTGTCCAACCTCTCTGTACTTCATGTCTCCAACTCCATTCCCACTAAGATTCAGCTAAATATCATATTAAACTGTATTCAGGATCATAATCCATGACAAGTAGAGCAGAAAGGAGGATGAGGCAGCTCTTTCTCTCAGTGATGTGAAGTAACTTGTACTGCTGTGTCATTAGGACAGGTTTTGTGTGTACTAATAGGACAGCGGCCATTTTATTTCTCCTGATGATTACTCTCCAGACAAAACGAGCCATTATAAATAATGTAAGGTATTTGCACTAATAGGTCATTTTGTTTCTCCTAGTCATTGCTCCCTAGACTAAACGAGCCATTATAACTTCTGAAAGGTATTTGGGAATATATTTATAATAAAGTAATATTTACGTATTTTCATCTTCTTAATTCCCTCTAAATCCCCTCTTCCCTATACTATGCCTGCGTTGGATACTGACGGGGGGGATAGGCCATAGACCTTACAGGCAAGTTGGCCGACTGTATTGCCATTCTGAGGCATTTGGAGTAGGAAGACAGAACATTGCAGCTAGTGCTGGCCACAACAGAGGAGCAATTACTAGGTAGGTATTTTGTGCTGCAGTGTGGTATTTGGTTCTGCTGGGGTGGTATTATGTGCTGCTATATGGTAATGCTGGCCCTGACTACTTGTGTTGGTGCTGCCTTCTGTCAATTTGGACCTGCCTATAACATGGGGCCACTTTTAGTTTTTTTCCAAGGCCACTTTAAGTTTCCAGTCCACCCCTGGTTACTGAAGTGCAGAAAGCAGACACAAGACTTTATGAGTCACGGCCAGGCACAATGACGTTCAAAGTGCAGGGGGCATGGCAGCAGCAGGGAAAACAGAGCCTCTAGGTGTAATGGTAATAACTCTGTTGCTTCTAGAGCAATAATTTTTTTCAAGGTTTTAATTTTTTTCTCAGTATTAAGACACAAGAAAAACTGTAGAAGTATGGTATCGTTGTAATTGTACGGACCTGGAGAATGAAGGTAACAGGTCAATTTTACTATATAGGGAACGTAGTAAAAAAATAATCATAAACCGGTGGCAGGATTGCTTTTTTTCCCCAATTCCACTACATTTGGAATTTTATTCTACCTCCAAGTTGGCAGGTACAACTTGTCCCGCAAAAAATAAGTCCTCATAAGGCTATGTGAACAGAAAAATAAAAAAGCTATGGCTCTGGGAAAAGACAAAAATGGAAACATGGAAAATTGCAAGGTCCCTTACGGGTTAATAGCAACAAGATAAATGCAGACTCTTCTTGGTATTCATAAACGACCCAGCACAGCCCTAAGAGTGACAGCTGTGACTGCAACAGGGCAAATTTCCCCTTTAACTGCACAGCCCCCGATACAAGTGGAAAAGTATATAAAAAAGTGTAAAAAAAATAAGTCCCGCGATTGTCTTTTTTGACCTTGGACAGACTAAAAAATTACTGGTAGCTAAAACCCAATCAAGGTGGAAATGTAATATTTCAAAATTTATGGTAGACAATGATGAACAGAAATGAAAAGTATATTATAGGGTAATATTATCAGCTAAAGTGTAAAAAAAAACCTTTCCTTTACTACTTTTTCAATTTATAAGCCTAAAAATTAAAAAAGTATAAAGTTTTTATACAGAAATGAAATGAAACTTGAATTGCTCCCCAAAACACTGCAGAAAAATCATGTAAACATCTCAGCAAGTAAAAATGTATAACTATCAAACTAATTTGTGTGAAATGGCTAAATTGGACCTGGCTCTGAAATGGTTAAAGCAAAACTCCACTTTAAAGGGTTATGCCATGACTGATGTGTAAAATGAAAATCAGACTTCATATACAGTAGTACAGGGATGCCACACCTGCGACCCTCTAGCTGTTGCAAAACTACAACTCCCAGCATGCCTGTACAGCCTACATCTATTGGTCTAAAGCAGGGCATTGTGGGAGTTGTAGTTTTACAACAGCTGGAGGGCTGCAGGTTGGCTATCCACACAGTAGTAAATGACAATCTTTAAAAAAAAGCTAGAACCAGCCCTGTACCGCACATGAATCCAGAGATCTCCCCATTTATTGCTCCTATTGCCTGTTAGATTCTCTTCAGGCTGGCAGCTCAAGGGGCATATGCTTTCTCAGGGGGTGTATCCTTTCTGCTGCAGCTCTCTCCCTTTAACTGTGACAGTAGATATGGCTGGTGGCAAGGAAGGAACTAAGCATGTGTGACCACCTTAGTAGCTGCACATTACAGATTAAACTCCAGGGGGAGCCTTTATAATGAATATGGAGAATATCTCATAAGTGGAACATTACTTTTTTCAGTAACTAGTTTTTCATGCTATATTATATTAAATAACATTAATAACATTAAAATAACATTTAATGGTGGCATCCCTTTAACCTGTGGCAGCATTCTACATGACCGTGTGGCATTTTTTGATGATAATTGCCCTGCGGAATACAGACTGCCATTTCCAATGTAGTCTTTTGATGGAGAGGATATATTAAAACATGTAACAAATCACATGACTTTATTAAATAGCCCATATCTTGTATTTCTCCTCCTGACATCATGGACATTTTTAAACTTGCATATCATCTCTAGCTATCACTACAAATGTATTATTGTGCTTATCTAAGTCATTAAAAGGGTTATCCAATATCACAAACAACCTCCCCATGCGCCGGGCCCCTCAGAGGGAACATACTTACCCCGCTCCCCACCGCCGCTGCTGCTTCTCCCTGTACACGGATGAAAACATCCGGTGTCAGAGGTGGGAGCAGCCAATGGCAGGCGGAGACGAGTCTCACTAACATCGCGGGTGACGCTAGGGAGGCTTGTCCCCGTCTCCGCCTGGCTTTGGCTGCTCCCACCTCCGACACTGGATGTTTTCATCCGTGTACAGGGAGAAGCAGCAGCGGCGGTGCGGGGACCAGGAGCGCCAAAGGGAGTGGGAAGCTGGGTAAGTACTTTCCCTCTGAGGTGCTCGGCACATGGGGGGAGGGCTGTTTGTGATATTAGATAACCCCTTTAAGTATAATGAATGAAAACAACTTTTGTAATGTTAATGCAGGTAATTCATAGTCCTTCCGTCTGTACAACAGTGCTACCTATGATTCTCTAGTGCTAGTGCCAGCATGCTATGAAACTACTATGAAAACCACAGATTGCCTTGTCAGAACAGCTGGAGTGCTGCATGTGGCAAGCCACTGATGTAATGAGGCACTTCATAAACAGTTAAACATCTATAAAAGCACATAAATAATGCACGTGAACACTGAAAACACACCTTGAATAATTTATAGGCAGGCACTTATAGCTCCCCAGTTTACGATCCGACAGCTTGGCATTCTGGGCAAAGTCATTCATTGATCACATCTTCAAGGGATAAAGTTATCGTAGACCAGAGTGACAGAACTTTAAGGTTAAGCCAATGGGTTTTTAAGAAACAACTATAGCAATTTTATTATTGACCCCGATAACCAGAATGGAAATTGTCTATGACTATAATAGGTACATTCCTCTGGCTGTTGGTGGATGGGTTTGATGGAATTGGGTAATCTTTATATGCATGTCTGTTCTCCCATAAGTATCAGTATGGAAGGCTTTTTACACTTGTTGGGTGATGAATTACATTTTTCATATAATCATAGTTTTCATGTTTCATATACATTTGGGCATTTTGATCTTCCTGAAAAAGATATTTCCTTTTTTTTATTGTTTTTAGAGATAAATAATTGCTGCTGATGTGAACATCAGTCTAATATTTTTCAGGAACCTTTGTACATGGAAAATATTTTTTACTTTTAGCCATATTATTCACATATAATACAACTAGCAAGAATCATTTTCATCAAGGTTTATACTTGTCCTGGCCAAAAGGACAACAGCCCCATTACCATAGATGTAATGACTAACCATGGACATAATGAATACCAACCTGTGGAAGGGCTCCCATAACTGTGGACATAATGATTATAGTTAACGATGGTTCTATACGGTCAGATTATTAATGACCATCATTAGACAATGGTCACCTTGTCTTAAGAACATTAGTTTAAGGTACTGTAGCATTAATGCTACCAAATAAAGCCTTTGCTTCATGCTGCGCTGCAATGTCTTCTTAAAGATCATACTATACAAGTCTCAATTATCCTGGACGTGTGTGCATGAACATTTCAGAGCACCAATTCCCTGCTTTCATGCATCATGTAATATATGTTTTATGCATATAGTATATTCATAATTATTTAGTTTTAAAGTCACATTAATTGCAGGACTGTGAAAAATGACAAAGGCAAGTGCAATGAATATGATCTAGATGAGTGACAGAGTACACAGAGTACTAAGCAATCTAGCATATGTTTAATCTTAAATTACTTTACATCATGATTTGTGGTTTCCCCGAAATCACTCATAATTTTCCTAATACTTCCACTCCATACTATGCCAGATGTCAATATTGCATTATGACGTTCTGAAACCTTCTACTGACACTTTTGGAAGACAATGACCTTTTTATCCTAACAATTAGCCTGTTATCTGGACCCTTTAATGCTACAGCACTCCATCCCTTTGTATGCACAAGAGTGACCATGCATGATACATGTCACTGGATAACATGTTTAGCCCATATTCTCAAAAGCCTGCTGAAAAGGTCATTGTTGTCAGGTTAATTTACATGTATTTAGGTCTGGTCTTCCCTGCTAAGTTCCCTGCTAAGATAACGCTCAAAAATAACAAGACCTTGTTGGCAATGCACTTTTCTCCTAGCAGGGTTGCCAACCAGAATTTTTCTTTTTTTCTGGACTACTTATCCCAAAATCAGGAATGGACAATATTTCTTTATGGACACATTGGAAAACCATAATGAATTATAAAGATCATAAGTAATATATGTCTATAGCTCATTATACTGGTAACACCTTGTTACCAGCATTTACTGTGAGCTGTAAAGTGATAAAAATGACGACCAAAATAATCCAGTCACAAACCTCACATCTATTTTTTTCACAGACACAGGAAAAAAAGTCTAAATTTCTGTCCGGTTGGCAACCCTGCTTGTATTGAGCCTATACCCTAATGAACATTTAGTTTTGCCAGCTTTGCGTGAAAAAATTTGAGAAGTTCTACTTACCAATCGCCCACTGGTTGCCTCCTCTCTGAAGTACATTGATTTTTCCTAGTTTGCCAGTTTCTTCAGTGAACTCCACGCAGATTGTGAGAGAGACAAAAGAGAAAAGAAGCAGGTGAGCAAGGAACCCGATGGGCAGGATTCTAGTGAGAGGAACTGCAGACATGTCTGTGCTTTGCGTTCTGTGGGGATGTGATTCTGAGGGCTGTCGTACTGATCTCTCTTCTCTGCCCTCAGTCACTTTATATAGTAGGTGCTCTGGGAGGGGGGCAGCAGGCTGGTGATGAATAACACACGTGTTTGCACTGTGTGCAGGGCTTAACCCTCCATTCCCCAAGGTGGCACTTTTTTTTTTTATTGTGCGCAGGTCTATGTGAATGCCTAATATGCATGAAGGAACTGGGATATCATGCTACAGGTACAGCTGGTGAACTCCAGAGGATTCATCTAAAGATAGTATGTAACCCCTACAGTACCAAATGAGCTGTAAAACAATGTACCTTTAGAATCCTAGGATGGATACATCATTATTGCTAGAAATCTATACAGTGAATAGGAAACATAGCACCTACAATTTGTTAAAAAAGGGAATTTTAGTGATGACAGTTTCACATTTTACCTAAGGAGCACAATTATCCAACCAACATCCATATCATCCGTGTAAAATCCAACTGGTTACAGCAGTTTTAGCAGAAGTAATTACAATCAATGTATCCTAAGATTCAATATCATTCTCATATCTGTCTCATTCTTCAGCAATAGTAGCTGGATGGATTTTCTTAAAAAAAAACTGCTTTAATTCAGCCACAGTTTTTGTTCATAGCAAAGATCAAACAATTTTTTTGGTGCTTTGGAAAGCCGTTGTTTCAGATTGGATTCTCTTCTATGAATCTGATTTGTATCAATCACTTTTATTGTGCGATCATGTACAAAAGTTGCAGTCTTATGATTGACTAATTGAAAATCTTCTACTTTTGGAGATACTGTGATGATTCTGGTTCATTAAAACTCCAGAGCCTTGTCTGGGTGCTGCCGTACATTCAGGTTTTTTTATGCAGTTTTTGAAGAGTATATCAGATGTGGATCATAAAAAAAGAATAAGTATTACGGACAAATACTACTTCTCTTTTTTGACCCCACTACTGGTTTTGGCTTTAAAAACTGTAACAAAAAACCTGAATGTGTGGAAGGATCCTCAAGATCCCTTAACACAACACAAGCAAACGCACTATCGTTTTTTTTACCACTAAAAAAATCCATAGAAGAAGTTTCCATACTGAATCCATTTTATTTGGCCTTTTTGAGTGGCATTTTATCAAAAGAAATGTGTAAATGCAGTTTTTTTTTCAACTGTTTCCCTATAGATAAGGAATGGAAAATCACCTTAAAAAAGCCATTGCTTCAACATATTGAGTTTTTCTTTACAAAAAAACCCACCCGAGACACAAACACCAATCAAGTTGCAAACAATGTCAGTAGCCAAAAAAACATGTGTCTTGCATTTCATATTTCAATAGACTTTTGGCTAACATCTGGAATTGGCAGTTTTCCTAAAAAAATTGACACGAAAATTCCACAAAAAAAAACCTATGTGTGAAGTAGGGAAAGCCTTATAAATTGTTAAATCAAAGATGTACATGGTAAACATTACAAAATACACTCATTGGTAAAAAAACAATGGACCAGGAAGGAGTTGTTGGAATCAAATGAAACTTTGTGTGACTGTAATGATGATATATATAAGTGATTACAATATTAGAGTGAAAGGATATGTTTATAGTGGAAAACTGTATCATTGAAAGGAGGCTCTATTACCCTGTTGGGCGGCCTCTAGCTTGGATACAAGATGAGATATGGTTGGTCATGGAGGCATACAGGTTCTGTATATGACCTGCAGCACATTTGCCCACAGATGTTACAGCTGGGCCTGTAGATCCTGCACACTCATAAGTTGCAGAAATTGGTATCCCAGCTGGTACCATAAATGCTTGATTGGTGATAAATCTGGCAACCAGGCAGGCAAAGGAAGTGCTGCAATCTGGTGGAGGCATTCCATGGGAAACACTTGTGTGTGTAGATGAGCATTACCCTGGCATGAGAGGCAACACATGTGGCTGCAGGATATCCTGTACATATCACTGAGCTCTTAGTGTCCTTCATATCACTACTATTGGTGACTTACTGTCATATGTAATAGTTTCTCAGATCATCACACCATCAGTTGGGGTAGTGTGTTGCTCCACAGTAAAGGCAGAAATGAAGCGTTCTCCACAAGGCCTCCATATTTGAACCTGGCCAACATTGGATCCCAAACAGAACCTGAATTTGTCACTAATATGGTTCCAGTCTGTAGCAATCCAGGTTTCTCGTTCATGACAATGAAGTTGACAGTGGCTGGCTGTCAGTGGCAGGACACTTAATTGGCACCGCAACACCAAATTTCTTTCTGCTAAGCGCCTGCAAATGGTCTGGGCAGAGACATTGGTATGTAAAGAAGGTGCCGTCTGTGTCTGGATGGTGGACAACAAAACTGTCCGAACTGCTCATGTTTGCCTGTGGTTTAAATAATCCCCTCTACTGGTCGCCTGTCTGGGCTGTTGGGAGCGTATTCACTGTTTATGCATGCCCTCATGTAACCGCTGCTTCCAACACTTCCTAACAGCTAGTTTTTAATCGAAATAACCACCATACTTTTCTCAGTCCAATAATGTGTCCCCGCTCAAAGTCTGTCAACTAGGAAAATGTCTACGAGTGCATTGTAGAGGCCAATCTAGCAGTTAACGATCTCTCACCAAGAGGTACAGTACCCTAGTATCCAAGATCCTTTTTATAGGGCAACGGGAGAAGCACTTTTACGCCCTCTTGTGGCAAGACCCAACATCTAATCATGTACATATCTGCCTGAGACTTACCTATATGATTTTTTTAATATCAATGAGTGTATATCAAGAAACCTGCAAAAAGGGTAAGTAAAAGTAAGAAATATATAGTTTCAAGTGCATTTAATAAAATAGTGTCTCAGCCTTATTTAGCCTATACAAGGGGAATAGTTATACATATCTTGGCACATTGATTAATTGAATAATTCCCTGCTATCTATACGTCTGTGATAAATCCCATACCTCCTTATCCTTGACCTCATCACTATGCTGGTCCCTGCCCTAACCCATCTCTTCAACCTATCACTAACCACTGCTATCTTTCCTTCTTCTTTTAAACATGCCACTATCACAGCCATACTCAATAATCCTTCCCTGGACCAATCAGTTTTATCCAGCTATCGCTCCACCTCTAGTAAAATTTGCATCAAAACTACTAGAACAACATGTCCATCTCAAACTATACTCTCACTTCTCATCCCATTCACTTTTTGATCACTCCACTGAAACTGCCCTAACCAAAGTCACCAATGATCTAATAGCAACCAAAGCTAAACATCATCACTCAGTACTCCTTCGTCTTGACCTGTCCTCTGCATCTGACACAGTTGACCACTCTCTTCTGCTCCAAACTCTCTTACCCATTGGAATCAAAGATGTGGCCCTTTCCTGGATCTCCTTGTACATCATCAACTGAACATTCAGTGTCTCCCATTCACACATCTCCTCGCCATGCCCTCTCGCTGTTGGTGTCCCTTAAAGCTCTGTCCTGATGTCACTATCCAGAATCCCAGTGGATCTATCAGCTATTTCTTCATTCTTCTCCCCCCAACTTTTTAAATCTCAACATGGAGAAAACGGAATGTATGTTTTCCCCATGTCACTTAGCCCCCACCAGACCTATGCATTACAGATAATGGCATGATGCTTTCTCTTGTCTCACAAGTCTGTTAACCTGGGATAACATTTGATTTTGCCCTGTCCTTCAAACAGGGGTGGACTGGGAGCTTAAAGTGGCCCAAGAAAAAAACTAAAAGTGGCCCCATGTTGTAGGTAGGTCCAAATTGGTGGGGCAACACAAGTAGACAAAGACAACAAAAGTAGACAGGGCCAGCAATACCGTAGTGCAGCACAAAATACCGCTCCAGCAGAACCAAATGCCACAGTGCTGCACAAAATACTGCTGCCCCTGCTGCAACTGTATCACAATACTGAGGATGGCAATACAGTTTAAGGCCCCATTCAGACGTCCGTAGAATGTGTCCGCATCCGTTCCGCAAAATTGTGGAACGGGTGCGGACCCATTCATTTTCAATTTGGCCGCAAAAGATGCGGACGGCACACAGTGTGCCGTCTGCATCCGCACTTCCGTTCCGCGGTCCCGCAAAAAAATAGAACATGTCCTATTCTTGTCCGAATACACGGACAAGAAAAGGCATTTCTATTATGTGCGTTCTGCAAATTGCGGAATGCACATTGCCGGTGTCCATGTTTTGCGGATCCGCAAAACACGGACGTGGGAATGGAGCCAAATTCTGAAAGCAGCCGCTGGCCAGGTGCATAAGTAGCTGATGCACATAGCATTAATTAAAGGGGTTGTCTGACTTCAGTGAGTGGCATTTATTATGCAGAAGAAGTTAATACAATGTACTTACTATTGTATTGTTAATATCCATATTGCTTTCTTTACTGGCTGGGTTCAATTTTTCATCACATTATACACTGTTCGTGTATAATAAGCATGCTACCACCTACAGTCATGGCGTTTGTCAGATGTTTTTATCACATACAGAAATATAATTGCAATCATATTATGAGTAACAAAAGCTTATATTGACAGTTAGAATGAGTTAATGCAGCAAGTCAATATTTGCAGTGTTGACCCTTCTTCTTCAGGACCTCTGCAATTCTCCCTGGCATGCTCTCAATCAACTTCTGGACCAAATCCTGACTGATAGCAGTCCATTCTTGCACAATCAATGCTTGCATTTTGTCAGAATTTGTAGGTTTTTGTTTGTCCACCCGTCTCTTGATGATTGACCACAAGTTCTCAATGGGATTAAGATCTGGGGAGTTTCCAGGCCATGGACCCAAAATCTCTATGTTTTGTTCCCTGAGCCATTTAGTTATCACCTTTGCTTTATGGCAAGGTGCTCCATCATGCTGGAAAAGGCATTGTTGATCGCCAAACTGCTCTTGGACGGTTGGGAGAAGTTGCTCTCGGAGGACATTCTGGTACCATTCTTTATTCATGGCTGTGTTTTTAGGAAAGACTGTGAGAGAGCCGATTCCCTTGGCTGAGAAGCAACCCCACACATGAATGATTTCAGGATGCTTTACAGTTGGCATGAGACAAGACTGGTGGTAGCGCTCACCTCGTCTTCTCCGAATAAGCTGTTTTCCAGATGTCCCAAACAATCGAAAAGGGGATTCATCAGAGAAAATGACTTTACCCCAGTCCTCAGCAGTCCACTCCCTGTACCTTTTGCAGAATATCAGTCTGTTCCTGATGTTTTTTCTGGAGAGAAGTGGCTTCTTTGCTGCCCTCCTTGAGACCAGGCCTTGCTCCAAGAGTCTCCACCTCACAGTGCGTGCAGATGCACTCACACCTGCCTGCTGCCATTCCTGAGCAAGCTCTGCACTGCTGGTAGCCCGATCCTGCAGCTGAAACACTTTTAAGAGACGGTCCTGGCGCCTGCTGGTCTTTCTTAGGCGCCCTGGAGCCTTTTTGGCAACAATGGAACCTCTCTCCTTGAAGTTCTTGATGATGCGATAGATTGTTGACTGAGGTGCAATCTTTCTAGCTGCGATACTCTTCCCTGTTAGGCCATTTTTGTGCAGTGCAATGATGACTGCACATGTTTCTTTAGAGATAACCATGGTTAACAGAAGAGAAACAATGATGCCAAGCACCAGCCTCCTTTTAAAGTGTCCAGTGGTGTCATTCTTACTTAATCATGACAGATTGATCTCCAGCCCTGTCCTTATCAACACCCACACCTGTGTTAATGGAGCAATCATTGAAACAATTTTAGCTTCTCCTTTTAAGGCAGGGCTGCAATGATGTTGAAATGTGTTTTGGGGGATAAAGTTCATTTTCTAGGCAAATATTGACTTTGCAAGTAATTGCTGTTAAGCTGATCACTCTTTATAACATTCTGGAGTATATGCAAATTGCCATTATAAAAACTGAAGCAGTAGACTTTGTAAAAATTAATATTTGTATCATTCTCAAAACTTTTGGCCATGACTGTACAATGAGCATGCTGCCACCATACAGCCAGATGAGCAGCTTTCACCTTCACCTACTGTATCCTCCTTTGCAGATCGACAGCCCTCGTGGGCAGGGTCCTCACCTCCTCTGTACCACTCTATTAATAAGTTCATGCTTATTGTAATTCTTTTTGTGCTTGTTATGTTTTACAATATATTATGTATGTGTTCCACCTTTTAGATGTACAGCACCTTGAAATTAACGATGCGTTAAAAATAGATAATAATAATAAAACACACTCATGCTCCTGACTCCACTATTACATTAATATATTTACTCGGGTAAATGATAATCTATTTGTTCGCATCAATGATTTCACGAGTGTTTTTAGTAAAATCGTTCAGTCAGTACATAAATTAACATTGCGCGATTATCGTCCACCATGAATCGCTACCATTATCTAGTCATCTAAATGAGGTGGATTTACATGTCCAGATAATCAGGTAGATTATTGGAAACTAACATTCGTGCGAACGCTTGTTCCCGACAATCTGTTTGTGCAGCTGATCACCCATTGAACGAGTGAAGGCACATAAATATGCAGGCACATAAATTGCTGTTTTTGGGCAGCAGATCTTCTGCCCAGAAACAATGCAGCTCTGTGAGGACGGGCGATCGCAATAGTAACCCTTCATTCTCATACTGTGGAGGTGATCACTGCATGTAAATGCTACGCTTCACCTCCACTTAATAAGCAACCAACTGTCAGGAAGAAACATTTCCTTCTTGACAATCGGCTTTAGCTCGATACGTGTAAATGTACCTTTAAGCCTTCCTCATCTTTTTTTAAACAATTAGTTACTGCCAGAATTTGAATTTGGCCATCCACTTTGATTGACAAGGCCAGGCGTGATGATGTTTTCACCACCTGGCCATGTCAGTGTAGAGGGCGCAGCAGTTGCGGAAAGTGCAGAGCCTGTAGGTGTAATGACGACGCCCCTGTTGCTCTTAGAGGCTCATTTGCATATATTAAAATATTATTTTTCTTAGCAATGCGGGCATATATGAACATTGAACCAACACAGATGTCTTCAGCTGCCAAGTGCACATATAACAGGTCAGCCAATGTCTTAGGTACAAATCTGCTGACAGATGTCCTTTAAGAAACCTCTGACTTTCTGGGAACCTTAGTTGGGAAACACTGGTTTATATGTCCTTTTAATGATTCGAGGATTGCATGGGAAATTACTATATTTATTTACTAGTGAATCCAGTTTGCCAAACTGACAACAGTAACTGCAGCCATATTGCTTTCTCTGATATGCCTGCTTGTGGAGCTGCAAGTTTAGAGCTCAATAGGCATTCCCTTTGAAGCATGTTCTCTCTTCTTCCCCTTCCTTCTCTGAATGCTATAACTTGTGTGTCTGTGACTCCACCATCTACCTCTCCCCCATTGTGAATTCTGGGAGAAAATGCTCTACAAAAGTCTTCTCGAGGCTATATCACATGAGTTGACTAAATAATATTGATGTGCACTGACCACACATCTCTGTAATGCTCGGGGGTGGGGGGGGGGGGCTGGGAACTTAAAGTGGACCTGCAAAAAAAACTAAAATTGGCAGAAGGCAGGGGCAATATAAATAGACACGGCCAACACTGTAGTTCCACACACAATACTGCCCCAGCAGAACCAGATACACAGTGTGGAGCAAACTACTGCCACTGTAGAACTTTGGCTGACTTAGCTTCTTTACGACCTCTGCCATACATGTTCGATGGAAGTCTGGTCTTTAAACATGGCGCCCACTCAGAAGCTAAACAGATGCCAAAGCCATCAAGTGCCTGCTGTTTTTCACAGCAAACACCTGGAGGCAATTCCTGTGATTGTTGATAATACTGATCATGGACATTTAAAGGGAATCTATCACAAAAACCTGTTCTATATTTTATTTATGCTAAAAAAATCTATTATGTATTTGTAAGAAATAATAAATAAATAAAAATTCCAATGTGTGAAATATTATAAATAAATATTAGATTTTACCATATTTACCATCTTTGGTCACCAGGGGGAGCTCTGCTGGCCAAATGAGGCTTTGAGCAACCTGTAAGTAGGCATGCTGCAAAAAAGTGGGTGGTACCAATGACATCACCAATTCACACCTTCAGCGGTGACATCACTGCTTCAGCAAGATAAGATGAGACAATGGCTTCGTTACAAAAACACAGATCTCTGCTCCTCAGGCTCCTCCCCCACTGGTCACATGGCCAATTACATCACTAAGGTCCTACAGCCCCAAGAACCTCCATCTACTCTGTTTCTGAGTCCTGGGCCGCCCACCCCAGCAGTACACCACTCAGCAAAAATTGTCTGCACTGCTGGGGTGAGCTGCCATAGAATTTAGAACAGGTAGCCTAATGAAGACAAGGACGCTGCTGCAGGAGTGAGGAGCAGGCACAGTGGGCTTCCCCCAGCAGCAAGGAGGGAGGACCTGGCTGTGTGTTACTGGTGTCATCACAGGGGCGGGCTCACGTCTTCCATTCATTCTCTATAGGGTCGGCAGCGACTGAGGAAACCTATGTACATGCCTGCCGTAAGTGAGGTGCCATTGTGTTGTAAACCCAGACTGTCACACTTTACTTCCAACATGGCAGCCCCCATGTAAGGCAAGAAAACTGAATAAAAAAAAAAACACAATTTGAAAAATACATTATGTTAAAACCTGCTTTTGTTATGTTGTAAAACATATCAAATTTTTTTTCTTCGCGATAGTGTCCCTTTAACCCCGCAGGTGACGTGGTCAGTCCGAGAGGTCTCTCTCCAGGAGTGCTGCACTCCTGGCGTCCGAATAGATCCTCCATGCTGAGATCGGGGGAGCTGTTCAGTTGCTGTGGCAGCCTCAGGCCTTCTGAATGCTCTAACACCTGCTACAGCAATATGAACATACTGTAGGAACATAGCAAATCTCCCATAGGCTGCAATGGTAATTCATTGCTGTCTATGGGACAAGTGATTTGTCCCTAGGGGGACTTAAAAAAAAGTGGGAAAAAGTTTAAAAATGTTTTTAAAAATATAAATAAATATATATATATATATATATATATATATATAATTCAAATAACCCACTTTCCCCGTATTAAAAATAATAAACAATAAACATCATTGGCACTCCTGCGAGCCACTATTAAAATATAAATATATTTATCCCATATGGGAAAAAAATGGCAGATTAACTGTTTTTGTGTTGCTTCACCTTCGCTTTTAATTTTGATAATAAAATATAGAGCCCTTCAAATAGAAAAACAAATAATCGAAATAACAGTAAGTACAACGGTGCACGGCAGCACAGATAAATGAAAAATACGTATGGTCTACCGCACCGCTGACAGGTTTGTGTGTACGTCAGGGGTCCATGTAGTTGATGATAATCGTTGACCCTAGACTAGATGAGAACCGGAACAGAGATGGGGTGGGCAAATCTGACCCTAATAATGCCCTACAGTGGGGGTGCTGCACTGGCCCTGATAACATAACCACAGAGCACCCGCCCTGAGAAGGGCGACCCCGTCTGGAACCTTACCCTAAATAAATGGCTCTGGTGTGCCCTACCCTGCTTTTTGGGAAAAACGTGTCAAAAAACACAAACCTGTCAACGGTGCGGGAGGACGTACGTTTTTTTCATTTATCTGTGCCGCCGTGCACCGTTGTACTTACTGTTATTTTGATTATTTGTTTTTCTATTTGAAGGGTTCTATATTTTATTATCAAAATTAAAAGCTAAGTGTTAGTTGCTTTGCATATATTCAGCATTATCGTTCTATTGTAAACCTAATTGATGATATTCCTCTTAAGCCTTGTTCACACATCAGTTTTTTGATCAGTTATTTCCATCAGTTATTGTGAGCCAAAACCAGGTGCGGATCAAAAACACAGAACTGGTGCAGATATTTCCATTGTACCTTATCTCTGTTTAGCCTCTACTCCTGGTTTTGGCTCACAAAAACTGATGGAAATACAGTAATTGATCAAATAATTGACGTGTGAATGAGGCCTTAGTCTTATCAAAGTATTGTTGTTCTAGTTGCTTCACCTTTCCCAAAAAAATGAAATGCAAAGTTATCAGAAACTCATACATACACCAAGATATGGAGGTCACAATATAGCAATGCTAAGAAAAATAATTTGTGATTTGTTTTAAGTATTAAAACACCAGAAAAACTATATAATCACTGTATCGTATCACTGGTATTGCTGTAATCGTACTGACCTGCAAAATAAAGGTAGCAGATCAGTTTTACTGCATAGGGAACACCATAAAAACAAAAGCCATAAAACTGTGGAAGAATTGCAATTATGTCAAAACTTTCCTTTCTAAGGGAAAACCTGTATCTAAGCACACTCCCTGGTGAATCCTCAGAGATCTGCCCGGTTATTGAGACAACTGTATGGGGCTGTTAAATCACAACTGTACTGCCCTCTGTAGCCCCTCTCTGTAGTTTTCTCTGAAATTAGTGCAGGGAATGATGAGGACCTTAAATGACATTGACATTCAGCTACAGTAAAATGCTGGAGTCTGGAGAGGAGATTAAACTAATGTATACCAGCTATAAAATATTAACCTCTTCCCCACCCTAGACTAGCAGGGATGTTACATTAACCCCTTCTTTGCCTTGGGCCACCAAATATATTAACAGTTTTTGTTTTTATTGGGTTGATTGGTCATTCTGCTATCATCCTGGTGCCTGAGAATCACAAGTGATAAATGTGGGACAGCAACACATCATCTCATTCGGGGAACATAATACTGGCACCTTAATTACTTTAATCTCTAGAGAAATCTAAGAGTATAAAGTTATTTATTAGTAGGTAGACTGGTATAATAAACTGCTGTGCACAATTCACAGCTAAGTAACTGTAATGAAACTGATTTTTGCAGACACATAAACTAAGTAAAAGCTTTTTGTGTAATCTTCACCTAAATCTTAACTTTGATGGGCATTTACTGTATATAGGACGGGGTTCTTTTAGCAAATTGCTTTTTCTGGTGATCGTTATAAGCTGTTATTTCAATTCCTGTCGTAACAACAACTAGTCTACCACTGGTAGCTGCAAATCACGTTCTTGTTGCTGCACAATCAATATGAGCTGGTCAGGTTCAGAAACAAAGGCATTTATAATACAATGACTGACACAAACAGAAAACGTAGCTTTGTGTCTTGACTCAGTCCAGGTTAAATACTGTTAGTCAGTGGCATACATAGAGAAGTAAGGGCCCCATAGCAAGGATCAAACCAGGCCCCTCACACAGGACAGAAGGGTTTCTGCCTAAACCCTTTTCAATGACCCTTGGGCCATTTTTCCGCTGCTTCATTTGCTAATAGTTGTTCCTTTAGAGGGTAGAGTCCTGACCAAGTTTCCACCTCCAGTAGAAGAGGAGATGATCCCAACTGGGCCCCCTCTTGCCCTGGGCTCCATAGCAGTCGCATGGTCTGCCGCTATGGTATTTATGCCCCTGCTGTTAGTGAATCTGTCCATATAGCAAGTTGTATAACTCATGTTAACTACTTCAGACTGCATTTGCAGCTTTTCTTCAGTATGCCTGTTACATTTTATATGTACATTTGGGATTCTTTGATTATAAATGGTTATTGGTGTTGATGTATTAATGTATTTCTCTTAGTATGTACACTGGATAGGGGATAACTATTAGATCGGTGGGGGTCCTACCACTGGACCCCCACTGATCACGAGAACAGGGACCCCATACCCTGTGGAGCCCTCCAAAATGAACGGAGTAGACATTGTCACGATCTATGGATGGGAGGTAACTTGTTATAACTGGAATACCCACTTAAATGTGATTGGAAGACATGTATAAATGGCAAAGAGGGTGCTAGGGAGTTTAAGCCCTGGAAGAAGTCATCAGGTGAGTTGGGCTATGATGTACATGGACTTTGGATGTCCTGTGTTTGCTTTTAACTGATATTTAATTAACACATTAAATTTGGCTTTGGTAGAAATCGTTGCCGTTTGCTTGTGTGTTACAGGTCACTAAGTGTGATTTGAAGCACTCACTATTGGTTATCGGCTTCTAGGATGAGTTATACAAACTGCTTTATGGACAGATCTATTGTGAATCTTTAAAGGCTATGGTCACCTTCAGGGAAGTTTTTTTTTTATTGCATTTTACAAATTTTGGGCTAAAAATCACTTTATTAAAATGTTCATCCAATTTTAGATACAAGGGTTAAAAAAAATCTGTGTGTTTGCAGAGTTTCACTTCTCAGTCCCCTCTCCTGTGAAGCCTTATCTCCTACTTCCTGACCTCATAAACACTTGAAGCCATATTCTTATATTCTTATTCTGATTTTTTAACCCTTGTATCTCAAAAACAGCTGAACATTTGTGCTTAAAGACCAATTGAAAAAAATTATGTTTAGCCCAAAATGAGTAAAATACAATAATACAAAAAAATTGCCCCAAAGGTGTCCATAGCTTTTAACCTTGATTGAGTCAAGACATTCAAATAGGTTTTCTGTTTGCATCAATCATTGTATTATATATGGATTTCTATCATGTTCTTCCACCACATGTCTGGCTTATTCCATGCATAAAAATGCAATATAGGCATTTGAACGATTTGGAAAAAGTAATTGCTGAACTGAAAAAAAAGTAAAAAAAATCTCTATTTTAGCGCGATGGACTTAACCATTAATGCTCCTATCTCATTTATAAATTGAGTAAAACATGCAGAGGAAGTGACATTTGTAACTTTTGGATACATTGTCCTGATAAACTACAGAAGGTGAAAAACACAATGTAATATGATGATAATATTACAGATTGATATGTAAATTACTGTTACTGTTCCTGGTGAAGTGGAGCCCTATACTTCTCTATGGACACCAGATGCATTGCCATCTATTACTTCCCATAGTAGAGTAACTGGATAACTTAAAGGGAACCTGTCATCACCTTTATGCTAAAGTAAAGGCAGGTGAGTTGATTTCAGTGGTCTGTCATTTATAAGTTAAAAAGTAAGTGGTTGCCGAGAACCAACATCACAATCATTGCAGACTGGGCCTGGAAAAGAGTCATGGCCACCTGATAAGAGTCATGGTTATTCATGAATTCCTGCTCTCCCTGCCCACCTGCTGATAATTGACAATATTCTACCTAGTTTTCTCCCTTTCTCTCTAGGAGAGAACTGACAATCATCAGCAGATGGGCGGGGAAAGCAGGAGATTGCAATGCTAATGCAATGATTATGATGCTGGTTATCAGCAACCACTTACTTTTAGCTCTTGAGTGACATACTGCTGAAATCAGCATTTCTGTCACTATTTTATGCTGCTCTCAGTGAGGTCAGCATAAAGTTGATAACAGGTTTCCTTTACGCACCGTTTAGTGAGATACTGCACCAATTTAGTGTATACATTACACCAAGTGCCCAATTAGTGTGATACATTGCTTAGAAACATGTACTATGCACTCGTCTAGCTTGTCATAGTCTTCACAAACCATAACGTCATACATTGTCCACACACAAAGCCTTATCATTCCCACACAGTGACATATTGTGCCAGCGTAGATTGAAATAATATGTAATAATATGCCAAAGGGTGCCAATCTTTTCTCACATGGTGTTTACATAGATAACCAGTGTATTATAGTGCACATTTAGTGCCTTCAGTACCCAATGTCCCACAATATTCCTCCATCATGGAGCAAACAGCAGACACCATTTACTTCTCATCCTTCCTGCCCACACTGAATTGTCCTGCATTTTGCAAGAGAGTGATGCTGCCCTCTACTGGCCAGCAGCCAGTACAACTAGTAACTACTAACACTGGGAACATGGAAAACATAACATGGTAGTGTGTTCACCCTGTACCTCCTTCCCTATGAGAAAGGGCTTTGCTTCACTGGGTCAAAAGAGACAGGGACTATGCACTATGAGATTGATTATGTATGTTATAGTGCCACAACATTGACTAGAAACTATGCCAGTGACTGTATACTAGACCAAAAGGTCACTACTTATTGGACTCAATTGCTATGTACATAGATACAGTGCTTTGAAGAAGTATTTGCTCCTTCTAAGTTCTGTTTTTGCATATTTGTAACACTTGAACATTCAGGATCCTCAAACTAATTTTAATATTAGCCAGAGATAACCCGAGTAAACACATAGCAGAGATTCTGATATTGATCACCTAAGGACAGGACATTAATATCAGAATCTCAGAAAATCCCTTTAACTCCTTAGTGACCAGCTTGGTTTGGGCCTTAAAGGGGTTGTCCAAGTTATGGAAAAAAAATATAGCACTGTAAATCTGATGGGCAGCAATATATAACTAAGTTCAGCAAGTTTTAGGCAAAAAAATCTATATTTCCTCAGTTCCCTGATTCTCTTCTGGCCTTTGTTTACATGCAGTAATAACAATCTCTGCCCCTCCCCCCTTCTCTGCAAAGGCAGTGAATATAAGTGCTGTGAGTACATGTCTGCCTGCTGGGATACTCAGCAGCATGTTGTTTGTGTAGGACTACAAGTCCCAGCTGTACAATGACACTGCTGATACACACAGGAAATTCTCCCTACCTGTTCTTGTACAATACAATTCCTCTATAGCTCCTTGCCCAGCATTTGTCTCCTCTCACTGCTGCTGCTACTATTTGTTGTAAAGCCTTGAGCCCTCAGTGTGTTCTGGCTGAAGGGGTTAATGTTTTATCTGAAGGAATCCAGGGAGAGAGCAGATAGCAGGAGCCCGGCAAAGAAAGGGGGCGTGGCCAGTGACGTCTCGTGTACAGACTGTTATCTGAACTCTGAGGCTTGTACACGAAACATCACAGACCAGGGAGATAAGGTGACATCACAGGTCATGTGACCCTCAGTCAACTGTGAGAAACCAGCACCTTTAGAAACACAAAGTATATGGGAAAGTTGTTATACCTGACAAGTTAGAAACATATAAAGAACAAAAAAAATAACTCGGACAACCCCTTTAATGACCAGGCGATTTTTTTTTTGTCATTGTCTTCTTCCAAGAGCTATAACTTTTTTATTTTTCCACCTATATAGCTGTATAAGGGCTTGCTTTTGGCAGGACAAGTTGTAGTTTTCAATGGTGGCATTTGGGGGTACACATAACTTACTGATTAACTTTTATGAACTATTTTTGGAAGAAAGATGGGAAGAAAACAACAATACTGCAAATGGGTAAGATGGGTCCCTAGTCTCCCATCCCCTGCACAAGTGGCATATAACACAGTAGACTTACTGCACTACATATATATATTCAATGTGCAGCACCTCAACCTGCCTATGTCCATATAAAAAAAACTGGATGTATTATTAAAGAAACTCCCTAGTTTATTATTATAGACACAATCAGAGCTGAGATGTCTTCTAGGTATAGAGGAAAGCTGCCAGTGTCCTCTTCTCACCAGGACCTACCTTCTCCAAGTTACTGCAGGGGCCCCCATATTCAATCATCTGGTAGCATCTTTCTGCTGTGTGCGTAGGTAATATTTGAATGTATCGGTACAGTGGGCCCCCAAAATAAATTTTACTGGTGGGCCCTAGTCACCCCACTCTGACACTGCTAGGGCTACTTACTACTGAGAAAAACAATTCATGGAAAATGGTGCACTACAGCGGAAAATGCAGTTGACAATATATGGCTAAACCCTCACTCTGATGTTAAAATGAGACTTTCGCCAATATATCCTTATATCAAAGACATACCGGAGCCCGAGCACCGCGTCAAGGTATCTCAGTTGGCACGGGACCTAACGCTATCCCTACTATGGTATAGGTAATGACAGATAGGTGCATGAGGTCCGAGACACAGCGACCAGCTCCCAGTTACCTCCAGCGTGAAATCACACATACGGTGGGAGGGGGGGCGGAGGCTGTATTTCCCACATTGCCCTGACATCATGTGACCCAGGCTGCACAGGTGCACCTGAATGTTACCCATTAGTATAATCAAGGCATATTCAACCTGGAGTTGCCTGGAGTTTACATGTTTTGGAAGTTGCCTGCCTCTTTCTCTGGATACCTTCAGGTATCTGAAGAGGAAGCGGATCACCTCTGAAACGCCTTATACATTTATTATTTTAACAACCCTCTTCATTTATATCCTGCACCTTGTACCTGATTCTTCAGTTTTATGCCTTCTGCATGGATCCTCCTGGTTTATGGGTGGGCAGCGCTGCAGATTACCATAATCTTACCTGGTTTGGCTGCATACACTTTTCAGAGTTCTGCCTGTCTAGCACAACCTGATCCAGTGAGTGTCGCCACTTACCATTCTGATTGCACACCTTATGCTTTTGATCTTCACAAGGGGCTTGTTGTGATTTCTTTTTTCCAGACTGTGTAGTGACATACCCCTTTGACAAGGACAATCGTAGCACCCAGGGGGTCAATGTATTCATAAATATTCAGGAGGAATAAAAGAGCAACACCAAGATTTATGAGAAAAGATGCTACAGAATTGTTATAGTATGGGAAATACAAGTATGTGCTAAAGCAGACATGACAGGAGAGCCAGGAGGTCCCCTATAAAGAAGAAGAGCAGTTGTCTACAGGCATTACCATTGCATATATCACAAGGACTGAACACAATCTGGCACAGTATGTACTATTGGATTAGCATTCACTGGATACCTGTCTATATGTGTGTCAAGGAATTGTTTGTGATGGCAGGGCTGGTTATATGTGAGGGAGAATATACTTATAGGACAATGTCAAGCAACTGGGTTTACTTCACAGAACTGGTATCCTTCGAAAATGGTGATTATCACAAAATATTGAAAATGTTTCCCACTCTGCTTATAATTACTAAGTTGCTTTAGACATTTATTTTGTAATGGCTTTAATGCAAGTCATTTCTTTTTTTTTTATAATTGTATTTTTATTGAAATACAACAGAGAATAAATTCTTTAATGCAAGTCATTTCTAAGTGTGAAGTTGCCAGAGCCAAGCAATAAGTGTAATATAATATAATGATTAATTAGATGATGAATTCATGCCTTATACAGTAGTTAACTCTAATGCCCCATCATACACTAACAGCTAATATATTCCGTAATTGGAAAAGAAAAAACCATTTGAAACAAAACCGAGTGGAAATAAGTAGTACATTTATATAAGTTGCAGATGTCACCCTGAAAATGGGGACAGATGGTCCAGGGCAGACAATATATATTTCTAATGATATTATGTACACATGAGTAGATCGCAGGGATATTGTCATAGGATAACACAGGGTTTATAAAATAAATGGCTATCGATTGACCTAGTAAATCTCATCTGATGTCTGTATTATTCCTCACTCCATTCCATAATAAATCTCCTCAAATGAACACACTTAAAGGGGTTCCAAATGATTACAATGTGTACTGTCTACTGTGGTATCTGATCTCGGGGTCCACAACTTATGAAAAATCTATGCCCTGTACCATGGGAAATGATGAGACAGTTATTACTTGGTATTTCCACTGATACAAGCTGTACAATGGAATCTATGTACATCAGAAAAAATGCTAGTCCTCATTTGTTATGCATCTTATGCAGTTTGCATAGTTTTCAGTTCACACTTCAAATACTATATTATCATTACAGCATTTAAATTTAAATAATGGCTATGATCAAGAGCTAAGAATGAAGTAGACACGAATGTAGTATTGAGTCATTTGGATGAAAGCATATTTTAACGCAGTCTGACAAATTTTCAGATTTGCATTTTTTTAAAGAATTTTTTAAAATGCTGACAAAAAATCCTTTCATGTTCAACTTAATCTAATAGGACAAAGCCAGAACAGCAAAAAAAAAAGACAAAAATATTATAACAAAATCAATTAATGCAAATAAAACACATATCATATCAAGTAAATATAAATATGAAGTGCATGCCTTCCCAACCAAATATACCATAGGCCCCGTTCACATGGTGGATTTTGCTGTGATTTTTCAATTAGAATGCCATGGACTTGCTCATGGTTTGATTTCACTGAATGGAGCTAAATTGTGAATGAACATCCACTATATCTTCCAGTTGTTTCAGTCTAGACCAGGGATCAGCAACCTTTGGGAACTCCCATAGAAGTGAGAGGAGGATTCTGGGAGCTGTAGTTTCAGAACATCTGGAGTGCCAGAGGTTGCTGATCCCTGGTCTAGACACTCCACTAAAAAGGAGATATTCTTTCTTGGTGCAGTTGTAAACTGCCAGTTGTATAAACAGCAGCATGGCCTCCCATTGAAAACCATGAAAGACGGATTCTGCATGGTTACCTCCAGGGGAGCACCCAGGGATTTTTTCTTGGGGGGTCCGACAAGCAAAAAATGCGGGGCGCATAGCGCCCTGCGCCATTTTTTGCCCCGCCTACTTACCGAAGTGCCTGTTATATGTGTAAATGTGGCATGCCGCTCAAAAAAAAAAAGGCCCCGCCCATTATTATAAGCCCCTCCTAAATATAATAGGCCACTTCCAACAAACACTGTACAGCTGAAATGATATTGTTGAGGCTTGGCTCTACACATCATACAGAGAGGGGAGGGCCTGTCCTGGCTGCACTGCCTGCTTCACATTATACAATAAACAAGAGCAGGCTACATCCAGGAAGATCCTCCCCTCTCCTCTATCCCCAGATCCTGCTCAAGGCCTGTGGTTCCCCCCACCATCCGCCACCTGCCCGTGACCTGCTGCCCTCCTTGGCCACCCTCACCCAGCTCTGAATCCTCCTCCTGCAAATGGCAGGGGGAGGAGCCAGAGTATCTCCTCTCCTACACAGAGCCACATACCTCTTACACCCATTCAGACCAGACCGCCATGATGGTTTTTTTAGCCATCTCCCGTCTCTGCAGAGATTGACAAACTGACATTAGTTTCCCACTTTTCCATCATCTTCACATCTTCTGAACACCCTTTCCTGCCACCCCCAATGCCGTGCTCCCAAACACTATACTGCAGAAGCAGTCCCCCTGAAAATACCAGTACCACACAGATCGTGCCCCCTTCAACAATTATTGGCACACCATGCTCTAAAAAATAACTGCGTCCGGACACTAATAGTATAAAGATAATGCCCCAAAAATAATTGTGCTAAACTGATACTGTGCCAGGGTGCCCCCCAAAGTAACAGTGCTCCCCAAAATCCTACCAATAGAAATAATTCTCGGTCAGAGCACACTTAGTAATAACGCCCCCATAGTGCCCATACTAGTAATCACGTTTCCCATAGCCCCCCAGTAGTAGTAAAGCTCCCCATAATACCCCCTAGTAGTAATAATTCTCCTTGCAATATGACAGTACAAGAAATACCCCCGCTTAGTGCCTGCAGTTGAGCTAATGTCTCCATAATGTATGCCAGTATAAAATACCCCTATATAGTGCCCCAGTAAATGCCCCCATAGTGTCCCCCATAATATGCCAGTAAATGCCCCTTCTTGCTGCCCCCAGCAGATGCCCCTATAGTGCTCTTCTCCCCCATAATGCGCCAGTAAAAATTGCCCCCTTAGTGCCAGATGCCATAGTGCCCCCTATGTGCCAGTACAAAATGCCCCTTTAGAGCCACCAGATGCCCCCCATAGTGCTCCACTCCCCCATAGTGCCCCAAAATAATGCCCCTATAGTGCCACCAGATGCCCATAGTGCCGCTCTAACCCATAGTGCCTCCCATAATGTGCCAGTAAAAAGTGCCCCCTTAGTGCCAGAAGCCATAGTGCCCCCTATAATGTGCCAGTAAAAAAATGCCCCTTTAGAGCCCCCATATGCTCCCATAGTGCTCCACTCCCCCATAGTGCCCCCAAACAATGCCCCTATAGTGCCACTCTCCCCTATAGTGTCCCCCATAAGGTGCCAATAAAAAAGGCCCCTTTAGAGCCCCCAGATGCCCCCATAGTGCTTCATTCCCCCATGGTGACCACCCCCCATAATGTGCCAGAAAGAAATACCTCCATAGTGCCCCCCACAAAATGGGCAAGAAATAAATGCCCCATAGTATCGCGCCAAAAATGGGGCATTAAGAAATTGCCAGATGCCCCCATAGTGCAAGCCCCCCTCACCCCCCAAAAACAAATGGGCCAGTGAGAAATGAAAGGTGCCCCCCCATAATGTGGCATCTATTAAGGGGGGAAAAAATTACTAATACTTACTTTCAGCAGCGATGTGATGCAGGCCTCTTCCAACCTGTGTCCCTGCTTACTGCGGCGCTGCCCGGCTCAGGCGGTGCGATGATAATGACGTAATTGCGCTGCCTGAGCTGGCCTCTGATAGGCCAAAGGCATTAGTGCCTGTGGCCTTTCAGAAGAACAGGGAAGGGAGACGCCTCTCCCTCCCCTGCCCCTCAGCAGCACAACCATCTGTATCGCCGTCCTGAGGACGGTGCGCCCCTGGTTGCCTCTGGCTTTTTGATGCAGAATCTGCTCCAAATTTCCAGCATCAAGAGATATCAGATGCCAAATGTTTTCCTTTAATCATTTAATTCCTTTAGGATCCATTCCTGGTGTTGGACAAATAAACTACATCTAAAAAAGCCTAAAGAACTCTATGTGTTAATCCAGCCTAAGGCCACTTTCACTAGGTCCATATTTTTCATCAGTATTTCTAGGCCAAAATCACTGAAAAGGTATAATGGAAGGATTTGTGCCTCTTTGTTTTTTGAACCCACTCCTGGTTTTTGGCTTACAAATACTGATGAAAAATACTGGCCATGTAAAAGTGGTCTAAGGCAGGGTCCATCCATTGCATTTTTGTAGTGAAATATTTCTAGTTTTGGCTTACAAATAGAGATGAGCGAATCAAATCTGACGAAGTGGAATTCGATCCGAATTTCAGGAAAAATTCGATTCGCAACGAAGTCGAATTTCCAAGCGATTCGTGGTAAAGAATCGTCTTTTTTTCCCCTAAAATGGCTGCAAGCACATGGCATGACATGGGGCAAAGAACTCTGGGAGAAAGAAGGAAACACACACAATGCGATCACATGCAGACATGTAGCCAATTAGCAGCCAGCCAGGTTCTGTGATGTCACAGCCCTATAAATATCCCTGCACTCCTCGATTCAGCCATTTGCCATTGGACTTAGTGCAGGGACAAACGTGAGGAGCGCTAGGGAAAGTGATAGCAAAACCTTTTTAAAGAAAAGAAAGAACTTTGAGGAGTTCAGGGATAGATAATCAGAACTGCAAGGAAATGATAGGGAGGATTTTTACACAGAATCAATAGGGGAATATCAGGCAGGAAAAATCGCGATTCTGTTACACTGAGCAGCAGTGACTGGGCATTGGTGTTAGCCTGTTACATACTGCACTCAGTTTTAAAGGCTGTTTTGGGGTGCTTTATTCAAAGAAGCACCACTTGTGTTCCTTGTTACAGTGCAGTAACAGGGTCAAAGCCTTGTTTGGGGTACATATAAAAAAAATAATTTAATCCGTGATTGGCAGCTTGTACATTTTCAAGAAATAGTCGCAGTGTCAGTCGCCAAACAAACAGAAAAGCAGCCAATTCAGTCAGGTTATTGGAAAAATTTTCAACACTAAAGCCAAAATCGACAAAGAGGTTATACTATTTGGCCTACTTAAGGGCAATAATAGTGCTCTAAAAAACAAACTTTTTCCCTTTTTAATTGGGGCCATGAAATCTGTAATCCCACGATACTGGCTTCAAAAGGAGGGCCCATATATGAGAGATTGGCTGGCTGAAATGTATAAAATACGAAGGTTCGAAAAGCTTAAATGGAGTATTTTGGGTGATGTAGGGAAATTTGAAAAAATCTGGTCTAAATGGGATGTTTATCACCAAACAGATGATATACAGATGGTCCTATAATGGTCTCTTATATAATGCACTGACATTGAATATTTGGGCAGGTTTTCTCCTTTCGAGATGACGTTCAAGCCGTTTCTTCCTCAATTCCCCTCTTTTCCTTATCCCCCTTCCATTTTTTCTTAATTTCTGGTTTTGTATTTTGTTTCATGTCCTCCTTTTATACTATCCTTCTTGTCTACATCAGTCTGGAAGAAAGCTTATTGATAGCGTATTACATTATTTGTTTTACATTTATTGGGTTTTTCAAATTGTGTTATGACATTTTGATTATTGCGGAAAAAGTCTGCATACATGTATGCAGTAATACAGTTTTAGTCAATGATTGTACCTGAAATCTTACGGAGTGATGTGTTTTTTCACTGTTGTTATTATTTTTCACCCTTCTGAAAAATTAATAAAAATTATAATTTTCAAGAAAAGCAGCATATAACGTGTATTGCTGCTTTGTTAACTAACTTCCTCGCTGAAGTTGAATTGCCAAAAAAATAGTTAAGCCATGTTTGTAGGCTTGTTCATTTTAAAGAAATAGCCGCAGCGTCAGTCGCCAAAGAAACAGAAAAGCGACATATAGTGTGTAGTGCGGGGCAGTAACCCATTGTTACGCCATATGGTGTGTAGTGCAGTGCAGTAACCCAGTGTTACCCCACTCTGTGGGTGTCGTTATTTTTAAAAGAAATACTTAAACCGTTCTGTGGCGCTTGCTGTTTCTACAAACGTTTTTAGAGTGTGTTAGCAAACCCAAAAAGCGCCATATAGTGTCATACCTCCCAAGTGTCCCTCTTTTGGAGGGACAGTCCCTCTTTTTGACCCAAGTCCCTCTGTCCCTCTTTGATCCTTAAATGTCCCTCTTTTTGACCTGGTGAATTAATGCATAAATGTGCATTAATACAGTTACTAAATTGCTCCTTACTACAGTGTTTGTATGGTTTCTACCTGTATATTAGACCAGAACTTCATTATCTGGTGCAATTTGCACCTTAAAATATCTATAATCTGATGATTTATGTGCTAATATTTATATGGACATTGAAATGCAAGAAAAAAATTGCCGCAGGGGCTCCAGTAATTATGCTTTCGGTGGACTTAGAGGGGTGGCCTAGTATGAAAAAAACTGCCGTGATGTGCACCGCACACATTGTCCCTCTTTGCAATTTTCAAAAGTTGGGAGGTATGTAGTGTGTATTGCTGCTTTGTTAACTAACTTCCTCGGTGAAGTTGATTAGCCAAAAAAATAGTTAAGCCATGTTTGTCGGCTTGTTCATTTTAAAGAAATGGTCGCAGCGTCAGTCGCCAAACAAACAGAAAAGCGGCATATAGTGTGTATTGCTGCTTCGTTAACTAACTTCCTCGGTGAAGTTGATTATCCAAAAAATAGTTAAGCCGTGTTTGTCGGCTTGTTCATTTTAAAGAAATAGTCGCAGTGTCAGTCACCAAACAAACAGAAAAGCGACATATAGTGTGTAGTGCGGTGCAGTAAACCATTGTTACGCCATATAGTGTGTAGTGCAGTGCAGGAACCCAGTGGTACCCCACTCTGTGGGTGTCGTTATTTTTAAAAGAAATACTTAAGCCGTTCTGTGGTGCTTGCTGTTTCTACAAATGTTTTTGGAGTGTGTTAGCAAACCCGAAAAGCGCCATATAGTGTGTAGTGCTGTGCAGTAACCCATTGTAGTGCAGTGCATTGTTAACCCACTCTGTGGGTGACGTTATTTCTAAAAGAAATAGTTAAGCCGTTGTGCAAGGCAGTGAGCAAAGTATATTTTTTAGGGGGTTTCTTAATTTCCTTTTATTTTACATTTTTTATCAAACAGTATGTCAGACAGAGAGGTGACAGGCCCTTCACAGGGGAGGGGCAGTGGCACAAATGTTTCTGGAACAGGCACAGGTCGCATCAGAGGAAGGGGATGTGGCAGTATGGGTCACTTGGCGAGGCCAGAGCTACCGGTGTCATCTAGCAGTCGTGTGTTGACCACCAACCCATCGGTTCTTGAATGGTTGACTCGGTCATCCACTTCCTCCCAGATGACATCTGACACCCCCAGCCAAGAGTCGGTGGGTTCGTCAGACACAACCCTTAGTTGGCATGGCCCGGGAGCAGGTCCAGTGCCCTCACCTGTCCTCAACCTGCCTCTGTCCTTTTCGGTTCCCTCAGCCAGAGAAGTACTATATGCTGTGGGCTCTGCGCCACTATACAATGAGGTCGAACTACTTGAGGACAGTCAGCAGCTACTGGTCAGCCAAGAGGTGGGGCAGACATCCGCTGCTTCTTCCAGTAGGCGGGCAAGTACTGATGAGGAGAGTGGAGTGGGAGGTTATGTTGCGAGCGGTCAGGCTTTGTACACCGAGACAGTTGAGAAGGACATCAGTGACAGTAGTCGATGATGATGTAGCTGATCGCACTTGGGAGCTGGGTGAAGCAAGGGCTTCATCATTATCATCATCGGGAGAAGAGGTTGGCAGCTTGCGTGTCAGGCAGCTGTGCAGCCAGCAAGTCGGTAGTGTGGCCAGGAGTCAGCAGAGTGGCAGCAGTGCGAGGTCGGGAGCCAAACGGGCACGGGGTAGACCACCATCTTCGCAGGTGCTTTCCGGCCTTGAAAATAGCGGCGCAGGGACTCACCGAGGCAGCGGAGGTAGCAGTCAGTCAGTGCGGAGTGTTGGTGGTAAAATCCCTACTCGGCGGTGTGGCAGTTTTTCGTCAAGCCACCGGAAGAGGTGAAAATGGCTATATGTAGAATCTGTGGGCAGAAAGTGAAGCGTGGCCAGGGTGCTAATGTTGGCACCACGGCCCTGCGCCAACATATGCAGCGTCACCATAAAGTGGCCTGGGAGAACCGTGGCTCAGATGTGGTGGTCCAGTCTGCCCCACCAACAGCAGCATCACCCAGTGGCACGCATCCCATTTCAGGCAGTTAAGACTCCAGCACCTCTGCTGAAGGGAGCTGTCTGTCTTTCCCATTATCCTGATGCTCCTACTCCTCGTCCTCTTATTCCTTGCCACTCATTACGCCAGCAGTCGTTCAACGAGGCTATTGCCAAGAGACAGCAGTACGCGTCCAGCCATCCTACAGTGCAGAAACTGACTGTGCTCCTGTCCAAGTTGCTGGTGCTGCAGTCCCTCCCTTTTCAAGTCGTGGACTCTGCACCGTTCAGAGAACTGAAGGCTTGTGCCAAGCTGAGGTGGAGAGTCCCAAGCCGCCATTTCTTTGCAAAAAAGGCAGTACCAGCCCTGCACAAATATGTAGAAGAGAAGGTGGGCCAGTCCTTGAGCCTGTTGGTGTCTGCCAAAGTGCACGGCAGCGCCGACATGTGGAGTTGTAACTACGGTCAGGGACAGTACATGTCCTTTACGGCCCACTGGGTGAATATGCTTCCTGCCCACCCACACGAGCAACTTGGACAGGTGACACCACTTTCTCCTCCTCATTGTCAAACTGCTGATACTGCGCCAATGTCCGCCTCCTTCTCCACCACCTCAGCCTCCACTGCAGGGACAAGTCATAGTGCTCCTCCAGGATACCACATGTGCAGGGCACGGCAGTGTCACGCAGTTCTACACCTGGTTTGCCTTGGTGAACGAAGTCACACAGGAGAGGAACTGCTCCGCGTCATGAATGAAAAAATCGATTCCTGGCTTTCGCCGCGACAACTTAAAATCGGAACCATGGTGACAGACAACGGAAAGAACATGGTGCCATGCGCCTTGCATGACACACGTATGTAATCTGGTTGTCAAACGGTTCCTCAAGTCTTCCACCCATCTGCAAAACATTCTAAAAATGGCCAGGAAACTTTGCATGCACTTCAGCCATACACCACCAAGCACACCCTCCTTGAGCTGCAGCAGCAGAACGCCATCCCCCAACATAGGCTGATATGTGACATATCCACCCGTTGGAATTCCACCCTCCATATGTTGGACCGACTATACGAACAGAGAAAGGCCATTAATGATTTCTTGATGATCCAAGTGGACAGGAGTACTCCCCTGTGTAATTTTGATGTCACCCAGTGGCAACTCATGCGTGACACCTGCCGCTTGCTCAGGCCCTTTGAGGAGGCCACGTTATTTGTCAGTCGCCAGAAATACGGGATGAACAACATCATTCCACTACTTCATGTCCTGGAACAGATGCTGCAAAATCTGTCTGGTCAGGGGAGTGGAGACGTGGCGACTACATCTCATGGCCACATGAGTCCGGTGGGGGCTGAACTGGAGGAGGAGGAGGACATTGGAGCACAAGCAAAGTCTGTTGAAATTAGTGTTTTTTTCTACCCAGGTGACAGAAGAGGAGGAGCAGGAGCCGCCAGTGGAGGTACAGGGAGATGAGAAAGATGAGGCAGATGACCCAGAGACACCATGGCAGTATACAGTGGAGTTGGAGGCAGGGAGTCCCTCCGAGTCACTTGTGCAGATGGCCCACTGCATGCTAATTTGCCTGGGTAGTGACAGCCGAATAGTCACCATCCGGCAGAGGGATGACTTCTGGCTCTCCACCCTCTTGGACCCTGGCTACCGGTCTAAAATGGGGGCTTTTTTTTCACCTGCTGAGAGGGAGGACAAACTGAACTACTATAGAGACATCCTATGTAGTCAGTTGGCTGCTGCCTATCTGCATCATCGTCAATCCTCTCGCAGGTCTGACCGGGGGGTCCCTCAGCCCTCACGTACCACTGCCACGGCTGCTGTGGGGGTGTGGGGGGGTAGGAGCAGTACCAGCTCCATCAGCAGCAACTTGAGTCTGGAGTCGCTGATGAGCAGCTTTCTTCACCTGCCTAGTGAGGAAAGTACACACCAGCAGCTAGACCTGGAGCAGACCCTAAACCAGCAGGTGGTGGCCTACTTGGACAGCACCCTGCCACCCCACATTGAAGATCCCCTGGACTACTGGGCAGCCAAACTGGATTTGTGGCCACAACTGGCCGAGAAGCTGTCCTGCCTGGCCAGTAGTGTGGCATCAGAGCGGGTGTTTAGTGCAGTGGGGGCCATAGTTACACCAAGGCGAACTCGCTTGTCCACCCAAAATGTGGAGAGACTCACCTTTGTCAAGATGAATCAGGCGTGGATCAGCCAGGATTTCCAACCACCAACACCTGATGCATCACATTAGATCATTCATGCTGTTTTTTGACTGTTTCTTCTGGCTGGCTACCTGCCTCACCAAATACTCTGATGCTGCCACCCGCCTGATGCCACACATCTGATGCTCCTTCTTACACCCACCATCGTCAGCGGGTAGTGTTATTGCCACCCACCTCCCCATACTATCGTCGTGCTACTCTATAGTCTGCTGATGCTGCTACTGCCTACATAATGTCATCGTACCATTCTGTAGTCTACCCATGCTGCTGTTGCTGCTACTACTACTACTGGCTCCATAATGTCGTTGGACTAATCTGTTGCCTCAAAATTAAACTTACAGACATTTGATGTTTGCTCGGTGGGCCTCTGAGTCGGAAATTAAACTTACAGACATTTGTTATTTTGGGGACACGGAAATTGACATGTGATATTTGCTCGGTGGGCCTCTGACTCGGAAATTAAACTTACAGACATGTGATATTTGCTCGGTGGGCCTCTGTCTCGGAAATTAAACTTACAGATGTGATATTTGCTCACTGGGATTGTGACTCGGAAATTAAACTTACAGACATGTAATGCTTGCTCGGTGGGCCTCTGACTCGGAAATTAAACTTGCACACATTTGATATTTGCTCACCGGGACTGTGACTTGGAAATTAAACTTACAGACGTGATATTTGCTCACTGGGATTGTGACTCGGAAATTAAACTTACAGACATGTGATATTTGCTCAGTGGGCCTCTGACTTGGAAATTAAACTTACAGACATGTGATATTTGCTCACTGGGACTGTGACTCGGAAATTAAACTTACAGACATGTCATATTTGCTCACTGGGACTGTGACTTGGAAATTAAACTTACAGACGTGATATTTGCTCAGTGGGCCTCTGACTCGGAAATTAAACTTACAGACATGTGATATTTGCTCGGTGGGCCTCTGACTCGGGAATTAAACTTACAGACATGTGATATTTGCTCACTGGGACTGTGACTCGGAAATTAAACTTACAGACATGTGATATTTGCTCGGTGGGCCTCTGACTCGGAAATTAAACTTAAAGACATTAGTGATTTTGGTGACACGGAAATTTTACTTACTGACGTGATATTTGCTTGGTGAGCCTCTGACTCGGAAATTAAAATTGACAATGGTTGACACTTGTTCTACGTCAAATCCTCTGGCACAGACATTAGTGGTTATGAGAACTTTTACCTTCCTATTTTATGACTGCTGCTGCCACTTCCACACTCTGTCATTGTGCCACTCTGTGGCCTCTAAATTTTACAACTGCTGATGCCACTTCCACACTCTGTCATTGTGCCACTCTGTGGCCTCCAAATTTTACGACTGCTGCTGCCACTTCCACACTCTGTCATTGTGCCACTCTGTGGCCTCCAAATTTTACGACTGCTGCTGCAACTTCTACACTCTGTCATTGTGCCACTCTGTGGCCTCCAAATTTTATGACTGCTGCTGCCACTTCCACACTCTGTCATTGTGCCACTCTGTGGCCTCATAATGCTACAGCTACTGCCACTGCCTCCTCTACACTGTCGTCATGCCACTCTGTCAGACCTTCTACTGTCTCAGGCAGGTCAAATTGACAACGGCTGACACTTGTTCTACGTCAATTCCTCTGGCACAGACATTAGTGGTTATTAGAACTTTTACCTTCCTATCTCTGTCTGCATACCACCCTGGCTTCTAAATTCTACTCTTGCTGCAACTTCCACACTCTGTCATTGTGCCACTCTGTGGCCTCAAAATTCTACTGCTGCTGCCGCCACTTCCACGGTCTGTCATTGTGCCACTCTGTGGCCTCAAAATTCTAACAGTACTGCTGCCACTTGCACACTGTGCAGGTCAAATTTGACAACGGTTGACACTTGGTCTACAATTCCTCGGGCACAGACACTAGTGGTGATGAGAAATTTTCCCTTCCCATCTCTGTCGTCGTGCCACTCTGGCCTGACCTCATAATTCTGCTACTACGGTTGCTGCCACTTGTCCACCCTGTCGTTGTGCAACTGTGTGGCCTCATAATGCTACAGCTACTGCCACTGCCTCCTATATACTGTCGTCGTTCCACTCTGTGGTCTCCTGATGCTACAGCTGCTGCCACTGCCTCCTATATACCGTCGTCGCGCCCCTCTGTGGTCTCCTGATGCTACAACTGCTGACACTGCCTCCTTTACTCTGTCATTGTGCCACTGTGTAACTTCATAGTTCTTCACTACTGTCATTTTCAGTCTTTTCATTGGGCCTGTCTGTGACTGCGAAATTCTACTGATTGACATTTTCAATCTTGTCCACCTACTCTGTCGTTGTGCCACTCTGTGGTATCCTGATGCTACAGCTGCTGTCACTGCCTCCTCGACACTATCGTCGTACCACTCTGTGGTCTCTTGATGCTACAGCTGCTGCCACTGCCTCCTATACACTGTCATCGTACCACTCTGTGGTCTCTTGATGCTACAGCTGCTGCCACTGCCTCCTATACACGGTCGTCGTGCCATTCTGTGGTCTCCTGATGCTGCTGTCACTGCCATGTTCACACTGTCTGGAAGGGGGGCCTCTGCTAGTTTAAGCGTGTAATAGAATATGTTCTGTAAGAAATCTATGTGGAATCAGTGAATTAATGTAAAAAGAGTGCGCTCTTTCACTCTTAGTAGGATCTTGGGCCTCTGCACGGTTCTTTATAGCTGGCGCTAACATTGACCTGTAAGGCTGAGTTCAGACTTGAGTTATTTGGTGAGTTTTGGCCCCATAACTGCCCAAATATGTAAAGTGTGCAGCGATTCTAAGCGACGCCTGTTATCTGCGTGTCATACTGGCTCACAGTATTGTTTCACTACCACAGCAGACTCCCAATGCGTGTTACTGCAAGGCACAGTGTTCTACACCACTGTACAGGCTGTCTGCAGCCTGGAAGTAGCCGTTTTTAACACAATTCGCCACAAATTTATTCGGATCGAAACAAATCTTTCTGGAAAATTCGGCAAGCCAGCCGAATCGAATTTTTTAAAAATTCACTCATCTCTGCTTACAAATACTGCTGCAAAATATTGACCAAATACACAAGTATGAAATTGGCCTTACTCATATAATATTTGCTCACAGTAATCTTGTTGACATTTTCAGTATTGCTCTTTGACCAGGGTATTGATCCATTGCATATTAAAATTAAGCCTTTCTGCAATTATGACCAGAAATGAAATCATCAGTAGTAGACATAAGCAAGTGTGTGAGAGAATGGGTACAATACTGTGTCCTGAGGAATAGCATTACCAAGACTGAGAAGAGCACGTGCTGCGGTTGTGACAACAGAGGTTTCTGAGAGCACCTTAAAGGGGTTGTCTCACTTCAGCAAATAGTATTTATCATGTAGACAAGGTTAATACAAGGCACTTACTAATGGATTGTGATAGTCCATATTGCTTCCTATGCTGGTTTGATTTATTTTTCCATCAAAATATACACTGCTCGTATACAGGGGTTATGACCACCCAGTAGTGGTGGCCGTGCTTACACACTATAGGAAAAGGCGGGTAGTGTGCATAGGCAGGCACTTTTTCCTATAGTATACAAGCATAGCCACTGCTGTTAGATTGCAGGGTGGTCATACAAGCTGTGATGTGATGGAAAAATGAATACAGACAGCAAAGGAAGCAATATGGACAATCACAATACATTAGTAAGTGCCTTGTATTAACTTTATCTACATGATAAATGCTATTTGCTAAAGTGAGACAATCCCTTTAAGATTGTCCTAACTTTAATCCTTGAGTGGGGAGCCACACATGCTACTTGGTTAACAAAAGATTTTAGGGGAGATTTATTAAACTGGTGTAAAGTAGAACTGGCTTAGTTGCCCATTGCAACCAATCAGATTCCTCCTTTCATTTTCCAAAGGAGCTGTGAAAAATAAAAGGTGTAATCTAATTGGTTGCTATGGGCAACTAAGCCAGTTCTAATTTACACCAGTTTGATAAATATCCCCCTTTGTCTATAAGGTCTGTGGATTGGTGTCTTTTTCTTGGGGATTCCGCTTTTGGTTTACTCGCCATGTAAAGATGTGCAACTTTTTTCTACATGAATCAACTTCATGAGGAACTAACTTTCCAAAAATTACTCTTTTTAGGGAGTCTGAAACTTCTAGAATTTGTCCTACATGCCTAGATGATTTTCTCAAATTTACAGCCAAAAGAAGATACCTAATACCATGCAGACAGCCTCAGTCAATCATGAGGGACTATAAGTGAAGAGTCATAGACACGATATAACATCCCAGTCAGCAAACACTTTGTGTGGATTATATATAGAAGAGATTAGAAGAAGAGGGAGTTTGACAGAGAGAGACAGTAAAACACAGACTATAGATAGTTTAGTGTTGGTGTGTTCCATAATGAGGAGAAGACAATAGGTTTTAGAGAAAGATAAAGTCAGACTCAGTCAGTCAGTGTCAATGTGATACTTAGAAAGACACAGGCAGCACTGGCGTAAATAGAAATGACTGCCCCCGGCAAAAAAAAAAAAAAAAAAAATTCCAAACCTCTCCACCCATGCAACTCTAAGGGGCCGTTCAGATGGCCGTGGTGTTGCGGATCCGCATTTTCGCAAAAACGCGTTTTGTGGAACACACAAACACACATGGCCGGCACCCCATACAAAATGCCTATTCTTGTCCGCAATTAAGGACAAGAACAGGACATGTTCTATATATTTTCGCGGAGCCGCGGCTCTCCACGATCTAATGCCGGCCATTGAAATGAATGGGGAAGCATCTATTCCGCAAAATTGTTGCTAACTCAAGATCACTCTCTCAGATGAGGCCACTCCATCCATTTCCTACAGTGTCACTGTATATAATGTCATTTTATAATACTGTTGATTCATTTTTCTGCATAAATAACACAATAACTTTACTCTCTGGGTCAGTACGATTACAGCAATATCAAATACATACAGACTACAAAAAAATGAGAATGTTTTTGCATCATTGCATCCCAAGACCCATAACTTTTTTATTTTACTTTCTACGGTGCTCTGCAAGGGCTTGATTTTTGTGGGACCACTTTTAATTTTAATTGGTATCATTTTGTGGTACAGAGTGGGTTTGGTGGCAGAAGGAGAATCTATATAACATTAGGCAAGTTGTTTAAATGTTATGGCTGATCAATGTATGCTGTACTGTATATGTACAACCTAAAAAATCTGTAACCGTGTACCCCTCCAACTATTTGTTTACCTCCTGCTGCTACAACATCTCAGCACCCTGCTTTTGGTTAACTATGTCTGCCTCCTTGTGTAATTGTTTCTTCCTTCATAATTGGATTGGGTGATATTTACCCTAATTTCCCTTCTTTGGTATTTCACACTGCAATGTAAAGGGGTATTCCCATCTCACAAATGTGGTTTGTATAGTTAGATATAGCCATACCAATATTATTACTAATAGAATGTATTTATATAAAATGTACAGTTTAGAAGATTTGCCTATTTGTATTTCCATTGTAGCACACACATCAGCGTTTTGGAAGCGCAGACAAAAATGCTACAGCCCTAAGATGTGTCTCTGCATGCTCATGTAATGTGTGTTCACAATACAGCAGTTACCTCAGAGCGGGTTTGAACAAGAGCAAGCCGGACACCACTACTACATGGCCGCAGTGGCCGTAACCAGGGGCAACGGCCTGACTGATGTGTGTGAGACAATGGATATACAAATAGGCAAATCTTCTAAACGGTACATTTTATATAAATACATTCTATTAGTAATAATATTGGTATGGCTATATCTAACTATACAAACTACATTTGTGAGATGGGAATACCCCTTTAAGAATTCTTTACGAGAAACTGTATAAAAATACACTCATCTGCAGTACATGACATGTTGTATATATTTTTTCAGTAAGGCACACATAGAGACAATAAAGAGCATTCTTTCCTCCAGGTGAACGGACTCCCATTCCGGTAGAAGGGGCTTGTCGGATTCAAAGTCACCTTTTCTCTTTGATGCTTTGAAAGTGTCTCTTGAACAATGAGCACAAAACTTTGCAGCTTCAGGTCTGATGTAGCTTAATGGAAAATGTGAGATGTAAAGAGTTTTATTTTATTTGTGTCGATTCCATCACTCAGATAACGCGCCCTAAGTTTTACTATTACTCTATTAACAGTGAGTACTTTCATAAAATACATTTCCAGTATACTTCGACATGTCAGATACAGTGATGATAATGTATATCTAGTAACTGTCTGATCTCTTTCACTTCTAGTCTTCTTCTGCTTTCTCATAAATTCACTACGTCCTGCCATCCATATTAGCACCAATGGACTGACCATTTCAGTCAGCTAGCCAAGTACAGTCTCTTCTTGCATGTAATCAGTTTTGTCTTTTTTATAAGATGTCCCTGGCAACAAATCACTTTCAGACTGAACTCCCTTTACATCCTCTTTGTATAGAGACATGTCTATACTAATATCTGCAGAGCTCAGGCTTGTGTATCCCATCAACACCTTTTTCAATGTGGATCAGTGCAAGTCTACAGACAAATCTATAGACAAATTTATGAGGTTGAGCATGTATATAACCCGAGGATAATAGTAAACAAATGTTTATAAACTACCACTCAAGACCATTCCTTTCCAATTATTTGTCATATATTACTGCATTCAGAAGTTAGACAATCACAGAGAAAAGGTGGTCTAAAATGACAGAGAAGTGCTCAAAACCCCATATACTGTTGCACATATCAAATCGGGGGAGCAAATCCTGCACATGTGATCCGTTGCTAACAGCAATCCCCAGCAAAAATGCATACAATGGAGGAAGCCTGCAGCGGACCACATGTACAACAAAAACATCCTACACAAGGTAACAAATTGTTCGGATGTGACAAACTATATAATCAAACAAATCACGGAAAAAGGTGCACTGCAACGGTAAATGTAATTGACAATATATGGCTAAACCTTCACGCTGATGTTAAAATGAGACTTTCGCCAATATATTCTTATATCAAGAACATACCGGAGCCCGAGCACCGCGTCAAGGTATCTCAGAGTGGCACGGGAATGCTAACCTACCTATGCCCTATGGGCAATTACGGAAGGAGCATACTCCTCCCTCCTCCCATTGGATGTGTGATCTCATGCTGGAGGTAACTAGGAGTTGGTCGCCGTGTGTCGGCCTGTATGCTTCTTCCGTCATTGCCCATACGGCTAGGTAGGTTAGCGTTAGGTCCCGTGTCACTCTAAGATACCTTGACGCGGTGCTCGGGCTCCGTATGTTCTTGATATAAGAATATATTCGTGAAAGTCTCATTTTAACATCAGCGTGAAGGTTTTTAGCCATATATTATCAATTACATTTACCGTTGCAGTGCACCTTTTTCCGTGATTTGATTAATTCAGTAGATAGCCCTAAAAACAGTGACATACAAAACACCAATCTACAAAAGAACAATATTGCTGCACAAAATTGGCATAAACTGGTTTTTAATACAGATAAATGTATGCAAAAGCAAAAATAGCAAAAGTAATAATAAAATGTGTACAAAATATATGCAAATTGTGCAGCACACTTGGGTCCAGGAGCCAGTTCAGTGCTTTTGCCAGACTTCGGTGTGCAACTGTTTTCTATAATACACCTTAGTTATACACCTTATTCATACACCTTGTTCATACACCTTAGTTATCTTATTGTTGTAATATTGGTTGTAATGTATACAGAGATCACCTTGACGATTTGGTGGACAGGCCCAGATAATTTTGTACAAAATATATTTGCCAAGAATCTCTGATTTACTAAACAAGCATAGCATTAGCTCCAGAATACTCCATATCTCTATGGCATTTTGTGCTTTATCTGGTTGGCAGTGTGCCGTTGCATTGTATGTATTTTCCTTTCCTTGTAATGTATATGTTTTATAGTGATGATAAAAACAGTCTGATTCATAACTTGTTGTGGGGATACTGACTCGATGAGGGGAGGACCAACCGATACTCTAAATTAAAAGTAGTTTTAGCATATAGAGCCCTTAACATGTGCTGCTAGATCTCCACTAGCAAGTATGTCTGTAATATACATGTGCCATAGCTAGGGATGGTTTTATTTAATTAGAAAAACAATTTTATAAATATGCTAATTAGGTCAGTATGGAGCTCGGTGCTGGCATCAGCCTCAGGTTAGGAATTGTGCATGCGCTAGCTGTCCTGCACGAGATTAAGGCGTTTCAACTGGGTGACGTCGGGGGAGCAAGGGAGCTGCAAGATGCGGGGCAGTGCTGGGCTCCTTCACAATGGGCAGTGCTGGGTTCCTTCACAATGGGCAATGCTGGGCTCCTGAAGCTCTGATAACAGCCCCTCGGGCTCCTTACTGACCTTCTTTGCATATTTATAAAATCGTTTTTCAAAGGCATTCCTAGCTATGGCACATGTATAGTTTTTTCTAGTGCTTCTCTTAGAATATTTTCTGGCTACTCTTTCTCAATGAATTGTTTTGTCAATATTGGCACCTCATAGTGCAGTTGTTTTTTTGAAATCTCCTATATTAGTGATTTAGCAGCCAACTGGTAACTACTAAGTGGTAACTACTGTGTAACATAAGACCATTACTTGCTAGTGGTTTGTGGAATGTGCTTCATGTCAATTTCAAATCAGTAAATGTAATTTGAAAATCTCAATATGTAACTAATATTGAACTGATGTGTGGAGTAAACTGTAGAATAAATATGTTGTGGTTTAATTGTTTGATATATTGTTTGGATTTTGTCTTAATAACATCATCCATATATCTTTCCCAAAGCACCAAGCCCTCATCCAGATTGGGAAGGATGGTCTGCTGTAATACGTCATAAATAAATCTGTATATCCGGGGCCAAACTTGGTGCCCATGGCATTTCCAGTTTTTTGTAAAATTGTGTTTCATAATAAAATTAATTATGCAATGAATTAAACTGAATTCCATTTAGCACAAAGTCTATCTCATCAAACTGCAACAGAATGGATACCTTCCTGATGATCAATAATTGTATATAATGAGCTCACATCTAAAGTATACAAATTGGTTGCCAATTTAGTTTTTCCAAAATCTAGATGATTTGTATTGTATCTTTTAAGTATGTAGTTTTATTAAATTTACATATGGTTGAAGGATTGTGAAATATTTTATGTAAGGCAACGTATTCTAGAGACAATAGGCCTTCCAGGTGGATTTTTGGATGTTTATGGATTTTTGGGATACAGTAAAATACTGATATTTGAGAGAGCTATTGAAGTTTAGGCACCATAATGGTGCTGTCACACCACTATTTTGAGGGACATTTTTTGGATTTTTTTTTTAAAAAAATGAAAATCATGAGTTTTTTGGGCTGATTTTTTTCTAGTCACACATATTATTTGTCTTTTTTTCCAGACTTTTTTTTTCCTGTAGAGAAGTGTATGGCAAGGCACCTGAAAAATACCACACTCATTACTGCTATTTGCTGGAATTTGAAAAAGCAAAATAGCAGGAAACAGTCTGAAAAGGGTTGTGCAAGAATGTGGGTGGGGGGATCTGTAAAGGGATGCTTACTTACCTGCTTCCAGGCTCTGGCTCCTTGCTCCTTCTCCTCTCTGCTGTGCTTCCTCACTGAAAACATCCGCTGCTGCAGCAGTGACCGGATCTCCTTGCGCCATGTGTCCATTTGTCATAATGTAAGGGGACCTGGTCACTTCCGCGGCCAGTAATTGGCTGCAGGCGATGTCAAGCTGGATATTTTCAGAGAGGGAGATCAGCAGCGCATCGCAGGCCAGGAAGGAAAGGAGCAAGGGGCCAGTGTAGGAAAGCGAGTAAGTAAGCTTCCCTTTACCGTTTCGGCCCTTTACCCATTCTTGCACACTGCCAAAAAACAGAGTTTGTTACTCGTCAACTGGCCAATATATAAAATCTGGCTGTGGCTTCCAAAAAATTTTTTTTTTTACATTTTTTTAAAGGGTGAAACCACTTTAAGCACACTACAACAAAGCCACATTTTACAGGTACAAAGCATCAGTTTAGGTGTCCTTTTAATACTTCTCAGAAGTATTAGCAGCTTTCAGGCTATTTTTTTTCTATCTTTTCTATGTTTTTTATATCTTTGTAGTACAAGAAGTAGTACAGTATGAGATGTACAGATGACAAATTTTTGGTTTGGATCGTTGTAGATATTATTGTGGCTTTCTTAGACCAAGCTATTGATGCTTGTGCTTCTCTCTAAGGGTATTCTCTTTTGTAGGAGTTATGACAGCTGAATCTCTCAGGGTGAGATGTCTCCAGTTGTACTGACTCCCCTAACACCCCTTGTGACCAATCATTTGGGATTAAGGAGCGGGATATTTATAGCTGGCTGATAAACCAGGAGAAGGAAAAAAAATTGAACACTCAAGTATCATTAACTCTTAGATTGTCAATTTACATGAAAAATGTTAATTCTGTGTTCTACAAAAAAATCGAATTCATTACTAAACTAACAAAAGACAGAATTTGTACTAACCACTTCACTGATTCTTCAGGTTAATTATTATGTGAAGAAAACGTCTAAACTTAATGGCTGGTTTATATTTATGATTTGCTAACGAAGTTACTTGGAGTTTATAACAAATGAGCCCACGCTTGTCTCAAAGTGACAGATCGATGCGCTAATTGGCTCCAAAATCCTGAAATGCACATAACTTAATGCTAGTATTTATATACTCGCTTTTACTTGATGAAAATGCATGAAAGCAAAATTAACCAGGACGCCTTGTGTTAAATGAATAATGCAAATTCTGAAATTATTCTTTTCCATTTATAAATGAAACATTTTGGCATACTATATTTTATACATCACTGTGAGTCCTGGATGAATTTATTTATGACCATGCAGGTATTGGTTGCGTTCAAATACAATACTTGTGTGCATTGTGTATTTCACCATTATGTACAGTGATCCCTCAAGATACAATATTAATTGGTTCCAGGATGACCATTGTATGTTGAAACCATTGTAAGTTGAGTAATCCGTTCCAAAGCCTAAAAATGTCATCCAAGATGAAAGAAAATGAGGATTTAAGAAAAATAAGCAGATAACTAAGACAGATAAATGAAGTCCTTACATATAACAGTCAGGAATAGCTGATAACTAGCAACGTATACAGCTTTTTTTTTTTACCAGAGAAGTGACCTTGATTGGTGGGCTCTGAGTCTGAGACATTGTATGTTGAGTCTGGTTTCAACTTACGATGGGTCAGAAAAGACCACTGTATGTTGAAAATATTGTATCCTGAGGCCATTGTATTTTGAGGGATCACTGCATATTCCATCCTTTCTGTATTACATTTACTTAATATCATTTTTTTACAGAAGCAAAATAAATAAGATTCTAAGCATGAGGAAGAATGGACAGTACTTTTCAGCTCCATCGTATAGCAAAGCACAAAACAAGGGGCAGAAAAGCGAACAATTCCTGGTTCTTCAGATCACATGGAAAATAAAAAAGAAATAGCCCTAATATTGTGAACTGAATCCCATTGTTACACTATACATTCATTTAATATTCCTATAACTATGCAGCCATCAAGCAAGGACACATGATAAGGTCTACCTAGGGCCGATTCTAGCTCTTCTGCTGCCTGAGGCAAAAATTTGAATGGTGCCCCCTCCCATTAAAATATAGTATGAAAGGCAAGTAGCCACCGAACTCCAAGTCTGTCCTGCCAGATCTGGGACGGTACAAGTATTGTTATTGATATCACCTGCAGTCCTATGTAATACCAGCATTAACACAGTAGATAATGTAGTAGATGTTAGGCCTCTTTCACACTAGCGGCAGTCTGGATCCGGCAGGTGAAGGGTGCCGTCGGATCCGGACTGCCGCAGGGATCATGTGTGGGGCCGGAACCGCGTTCCGGCCCCACACATGTCACACAGTACCATATACAGACATACACACATACACACAAACACATACATACTTACATACTCCAGGCAGGCAGGCGGCACGTCTTCACGCCCAGGAGGTGCGCAGCTATGACGATTCCCCACAGTGCCCTCTGCTGGGCGCTGTAGGGAATCGTCATAGCGGCGCGCCTCCTGGGCATGAAGACGTGCGGCCTGCCTGCCTGGAGTATGTAAGTATGTATGTGTTTGTGTGTATGTGTGTGTGTGTGTATGTATGTCTGTCTGTCTGTCTGTATGTGGTGACGGATCCGTCCTGAACTCCATTGAAAGTCAATGGAGGGCAGATCCGTTTACCATGTTGGTCACACCAAACGGATCCGTCCCCATTGACTTTCATTGGGGGTCATTCCGGATCCGTCTTGGTGCGGATGCCTGGACCGGAGAGAAAACCGCAGCATGCTGCGGTTTGTTCTCCGGTCTGAAGACGGAACGGAATGCTTTCAGGAGTATTCCGTTGTCTTCAGTTCAGTTTTGTCCCCATTGACAATGAATGGGGACAAAACTGAAGCGTTTTTTTCCGGTATTGAGCCCCTATGACGGAACTCAATACCGGAATTTAAAAACGCTAGTGTGAAAGTAGCCTTACCTGCAGTCCTATGTAACATCACAGATAACACAGTGATAACTCTCTGAGTACAGATAATGTAGTAGATGTCACCTGCAGTCCTATGTAACACCACAGATAACACAGTCATAAGTGGAGCTTATGCAGATTCCCGGGCTATAGGCTCCGCCCATACAGGCAGCGCGATCGTGAATGGTGAGCAGGGAGAAGTATCTCTGCTTCACCATTCAGAGCGAGGCGGCCTGAAGGAGAGGAGGAGCGCGAGGAGCAGAGGAGTGAGCTCCCTCACCAAGCGGCATCCACCAGCAGTGTTTAACTGCTGTGTGGATGCCGCCCCTCAAAAATACAGAAAACTGCCGCCTGAGGCGAGATCCTCATCTCGCCTCATGGCAGAAGCGGCCCTGGGTCTACCCTAGTATCATAAACTGTAATTTCCAGCTCCATATAACAATACAACAAATACAAAAGTATATTGTCCATATTCAAATATTTATTGAAGATATATAAATAAATATTTGAATATTGGCAATATTCTTTTGTATTTGTTGTATGAAGACAGGAATTGAAGCTTATTATACTATGTGGATCCCCAAAACATGGATACTGACCGTGTACATCCTGCATTTTGTGGTCCCGCACATTCTGCTGTATGTTAAAAATGCCTATTTTTGACCGCAAAACAGACAAGAATAGAACATGTTCTATCTTTTTCAACGGGTCCGCATCTGATCTGGAAAAATATGGACCTGAAATACGGTTGTGTGAATGGGGCCTTGGTCAAAGTCCATTACAAAAGAAACAATGTATCAATTTATCTTTCTGTTGCTAAACCAGATATTGGTGCAGTGAAAAGGAGGTCTGCGCAATTTATGGTTCTGTATGTCAAATTTAAAACGTCAACTACAACAGTAGCCTGGATCAATGGTGTAGCTATAGGGGTCACAGCGGTCGCAATTGTGACTGGGCCCCTAAGCCAGGAGAACCCCCAGGGCCCCCCGTGCCAGTGGAGCACTGCCAATTACTGTATTTTTCGCTTAATAAGACACAGTGAGTCTTATTAAGCGAATACTAGTGAGAGCTTCCATTATGGATGCGCTCACTAGTCTGCAGGAGACATGGAGAGAGGTGACTAAAAGTCTGTACTTACCCCTCCTCCTTGGTCTTTTTTGGGCTGTGCTGCATGTCCTGACTGCGTACAGCGTCAGGACGTAGCGCGCGCACTATGACCTGATGTTGCATGGAGTCAAGTGACCACTGGACTTGGAGAGTGGCGGCAGAACAGGAGAGGTAAGTTAAGTTATTTTAAGGTCTGATCTGGGGTCTGACATGGAGCCCTGATTTAAGGTCTGATGCGGTGGTCTAACATGGAGGTCTACAGGTATGGGGGGTCTGACATGGAGGTCTAATGGGGATCTGATTTGAGGTCTGATATGGGGAGGGGTCTGACATGGAGGTCTGATCTGAGGTCTAATATGGGGTGGTCTGACATGGAGGTCTAAAGGGGGTGTGATCTGAGATCTGATATGGGGGGTGTGCCATGGAGGTCTAAAGAGGATCTGATCTGAGGTCCTGATATGGGGCTCTGTCATGAAGGTCTGATGGGAGTCTCATCTGAGGTTTGGATATGGGGGTCTGGTCTGAAGATCTGGGACCTGAGGATCTGATATGGAGGATGTGAAATGAGCCATTATAACTAATAAGAGGTATTTGGGAATATATTTATAATGAAGTAATGTTTACGTATTTTCATTGTGTTAATTCCTGGAGAACCCCTTTAACCAATCAGAGTGATCACAGGCAACGGACGAATCTGGTCGGAGAGGGCAGAGACTCCGCAGCTGTGACACTTTATAGTGTCACAGGCCGGGTTAACAGTTCGGGAGTAACTGTACGCCCGATTGTGGTAAATTACCTGCAATCTGGACGTACAGTTACGTCCAAATGTGGCAAAGTGTTAATGATCTTGTAGAAGGCTTGCACAGTAAAATATCAATTTTTGCAGATGACACTAAACTGTTTAAAGTAATTAACACAGAAGAGGACAGTATACGACTACAGAGGGATCTGGATAGATTGGAGGCTTGGGCAGAGAAGTGGCAGATGAGGTTTAACACTGACAAATGTAAGATTATGTACATGGGAAGGAATAATGCAAGTCACCAGTACATACTGAATGGTAAAACACTGGTTAACACTGACACGGAAAAGGACCTAGGAATTTTAGTGAACAGCAAACTAAGCTGTAGAAACCATATAGTCCTGCTACTTTACAAATCACTTGTCAGACCACACATGGAGTACTATGTACAGTTCTGGGCTCCTGTGAACAAGGCAGACATAGCAGAGCTGGAGAGGGTTCAGAGGAGGGCAACTAAAGGAATAACTGGAATGGGTGGACTACAGTACCCAGAAAGATTATCAAAATTAGGGTTATTTACTTTAGAAAAAAGACAACTGAGGGAGATCTAATAACTATGTATAAATATATCAGGGGTCAGTACAGAGATCTCTCCCATGATCTATTTATCCCGAGGACTGTGACGAGGGGACATCCTCTGTGTCTGGAGGAAAGAAGGTTTGTACACAAACATAGAAGAGGATTCTTTATGGTAAGAGCAGTGAGACTATGGAACTCTCTGCCTGAGGAGGTGGTGATGGTAAGTTCACTAAAAGAGTTCAAAAGGGGCCTGGATGTATTTCTGGAGTGTAATAATATTATAGGTTATAGTTACTAGAGAGGGGTCGTTGATCCAGGGAGTAATTCTGATTGCTTGATTGGAGTCTACTACCTCAGGGAGGGGGGGGGGTGAGCAGGGGGCCAGGGGTTTTGCCTTTCTCTAGATCAACTTTATGGATAACAAGCTGAACTGGATGGATGTCTTTTTTCAGCCTTACAAACTATGGGGGTAATTTATTAAGCTGAAATACGCCTATATTAGTTGCGCCACAATCTGCGACTTCTCCCCGCTCAAGCCAGGTCTAAAATTGTCGGCATGGTATTTCAGGCGTAGTAAAAGGTCTACATTTAAGACAGCTTGGAAGGCCTGTGCCTCTTCATAACTTCGGCAGAACCACCACCAGCTTAGGGGTTTATTAAGACCGGCGACTGAAATGCTACTACATATCATGTTTATTTACAATATATTCATTAATAGGGCCCAGAAAACATTCTGATTACGCTTTCAGCCTGTCCTCAGATGCGCACATTTACTTACCATTTTCATCTGGTCATACAGCGCAATCTTCCACATGTGAAATCTGTCATCATCTGACACGAGCTCGGATGCTACTCATTATTTAATAACATCCAATTTCAAGTAATTTCTTTAGTGATGACTTAGGGCTTTCATCCTCAGCACAACTATGCCAATTTTTTTTTTTTATTATTCCATTGTATATTTTGTGATGCTTATACACCCCTCAACACTGAAACTGCAACATCAAGAAGGAAAAGTCATGGAATTACAGAAATCACAGGAGAAACAGACATGTTAATGATATGCAAATCATAAAAAAAAACAGAAACAAAATATTCAAAACAACTCAATGTATTCATTATTGATAATAACTACGTGCACTTACACGCCTTGGCATGATATCAGTGAGGTTATTAATACTTGTCTCAAGAATGTTCTGCCACGCAGCACTTAGGCATGTAAATCATAAAGATCTGCTGCTGGCAGCTCCCTTTGCAATAGCCGACCAATGACATTCCATATGTGCTCAAAGGGACACAAATCTAGAGACACCACAGGCCATGGATGTTCACAGTAGCACAAACAACATGCAGCCTGGTCCTGTTGAAAAACGGGTCCTGGGACACTCTGAAGAAATGTCCATACCACTGGTTCCACAACCAAATCAATGTAACAGTGAGCTGTTAGTATACCTGAAATGAAACCTAGAGGGATCTAGCCACTGTACATTATGCCACTCAACACAATAAATCCTGGAGTAGGAGAGGTCTTTTCCTGGCATTGTCCACTCATTGATGAAGAGGACAGACCTCCATTCCAGCCACCGCTGCCATCTTGCTGTGTACTTTTGTGTTGCCTTTGAGAGCTGTAGCTTGACATCTGATTATCATGCAAACGCCTTCTTATGGTTTTTGTAGACACTGTTTGCCGTCCTAGGCTTGGGATGTGCTATCTACTTTCACTTGCAGTACAGATTGGATCACTTGGTGCCATTTTTCTAATCAGATGATATGTCCTCACAAAGGTTTGCCTCTGTCCACCTCTTGTCATTCAAGTTTGTTGTTGTTCTCTCAACCACTGAAACATGCAACGTTGAGCAGTGCTGACATCTTGGCCTAGGGGTATAGCAATCTGCCAGAGTGTTGAACTAGGGTCTCCCAGTTCAAGGATTCTTTCCCTCAACGAACAGGAGGCATCACACAATCATCCCACATGACTTGATTTGATTTTTGAGGTTTAATGTGGCTAAAGAACTTTCTTTCACAGATTGGCGATAGGTGCTTGAAAATTTGACCATCTGCAGAACTTAGCAACTTCTGCTACTTTGATTTGCATAACTATACGGCTTGTCCTGCTTGATGTTGCAATTTCAATGTTGAGTGTATATTGGGCAAAGCCCAGAATAGCCTAACGTGATTGGAAGTATTCATATAACAGACAGCATGCGTGCCTTCTGCAACTTAACAAGCTGGAGGATCGGGAAGATTGTATTTAGATGTCTTAATTTAAAGGCGTTGGCCACCCTAAGTATCAAAAATCCAAAGTACCCCAGACAATAACCAACACCATGAAGTATTTCTATCAGGTGACATGTACTAGCTGTACGTCATTTATATAACCTGTTCACCATGACACACTTCCCTGGAGGAGCTCCCTCAGACAGGCTGTGTGGGCGGAGCAGCTGCAAAGTGAAAGTAAAAATCCCAGCATTCACTGCAGCAAGCATGTTTAGAGGAGCAGTCACATGACTTCCCCGCCCACCTGTGTTCCCATAGAGACAAGGGCCCCTTAGATAATATCAATAACTAAGTTATCAGTGAATAACTTGAATAACTGCTGTACAGACATAGCAATAGAAAGGAGGGGGGATAACCTGTTCATAAATTTGCTCTGGGGCCTAGTCATTTCTAGTTGTGCCACTGGATGTAAGACATGAACAGAATGAGGGGGAGATTTATCATTTCCCTTGTTCCTAAAAAGTGGCGTTAAAAAGTTGCAAACTATGTGTTTGAAAATTTTTAACTGCGCTTTTTTTTTTTAAACGGCGTGACCAGTCACCCCAACAAATTTATGTTCATTTTCACCAGTTTTCTGACTCAAATGAAGCCAGAAATCTACGGCAGCTCTGAGCTGTCATATAATGTACAGGGGGTCACAAGTCACTATATATAACGTACAGGGGGTCACAAGTCACTATATATAATGTACAGAGGGTCACACATCTGTATATACAGTATAAAGGGGGTCACTGTACAGGGTTCATGGATCTCTATACGCAGTGGTGGGCGTCACACATCACTGTATACAGTGTACTAGGGTTCACAGATCTCTATATGCAGTGTTGGGGGATCACACATCAGTATATACAGTGTATGGTGGTGGGGGGTCAACTATTACTGTATACAGTGGGTCAGATATTACTATATACAGTATACAGTGGTGGGGGTCACATATCACTGTATGGGGAGGCGTCATATATCACTATATACAGTGTGCAGGAAGGAGAGGGCACATAGTTACAGATGAGACCAGTGACTGCTGCTGATATCACTGACCTCAGTCATACTGACAGCTCAGAAGGGGTTAAAGTTCCTGACCTGTTGGTCTGGCTGGAATAAACATGTCTGTTTAGATCACATTGCAGAGTGGCCATAGACAGGACAGACACTTAGATTGCTCACACTTTGTTGTCCCCTGACCTTCCTGGGTCTGCTACATCACTGCAGTCAGTGAGCTCCATTACAGCTTTACAGCTACATTACAGCTTCTCCTCAGTCTCCCTTCCTCCTGCAAAGTTTCTTTATTTCAGCTGTTAACAAGTGTCCCTGCTAAGCCCCTGCCAGCCCTGTATAGTCAGGAGTGCAGTGACAGCAGAAGGAAAGCATCTCTGACAAAGGAAGGGTGCCTTTAGGACCCAGAGAGCAGCACACTCCTTCAGCCATGAAGTAGGGCACCTGTAGGCATGGACGAGACAGGCAGCTGTGAGAGCAGGACTGAGGGGGCGTGACTTCCAATAGCAAGTAAACCAGACAGATCTGCTTACGAAGATATATTAGTAAGTGTATTGTCTCCCTACCTTCTTTAGAGTTTTAATAAATGCTAACAAAGTGGCCAACCCCTTTAAGATATGTGATTGTCTTAAAAGTTTTGTACATCCGCTGAGTCAGAATAGACAAACAGAAGCTTACCACATATGAGTGGGTAAAGTGAAGCTTATGTTTAGCAATGTGTTAGGTAAACTAACGATATGTTCAGTGCAAAGGATATAAATGGGCCAAGCAGAGGAGTCAGATTAGTACAAACATGTGGGAGTGTATGAAGAGACTGTTACATTTATACTTGGAAAAGCAATAATAAAATCCTATGATACACCTTATATATGTAGTGACATATCCATAATGCAAAATTAATATCTAATGTCGACATTTGCACAAGCACATGCAGGGGGGCACCTAGCCTTTCTGCTACCTGAGGTGGAAACTGAATCACCCCCTCCCTCAATGCCAATTTCTTAACCTAACCCCTTCACCACAATGAAAGCGCTCATTGCTCATGGCCCTTGTGCTGCCCCCCTCTTGCCTCTACCTGGTGCTGCCTGAGGCGATCGCTTCACCTGGCCTTATTGGTGGTGCACCCCTTAGCACATACACATGCTGTCTGCAAGGGCCCTTATCCTGGGTAAAGGGAGGTGATTTGAATTTTTATATTCTTAAAACTTTTTTTTAACTGTTTTAAGTCAACCTAGTTGACTATAAGAAGCAGTGTGACTGTTTGATGCAGTGTGACTGTTTGATGGGACAAAGCTTTCTTTTTTTTAAAAATCAGATTGTTTTTATCGATTTTCCAGCAATAAAAATACATCAATAACAACATAGATGGCACGTCGTTATTCAATATTAGGTTATTATTAGAGATGAGCGAGCAGTGCTTGTTACGAGCACTGTAACGCTCGGGTCCCGTGTGAAATGCCCACAGGCATTGCGGATCCGTCCTCATCTGCATGTAAGTCAATGAGGACGGATCGTTTGGTATGACACTCATAACAAACGGTTCCGTCCCCACTGACTTTAAGACGGGTGAGGATGGAACCGTTTGGTATGAGTGTCATACCAAACGATCCGTCCTCATTGACTTACATGCAGATGAGGACGGATCCGCAATGCCTGCGGGCATTTCACACGGGACCTGAGCGTTACAGTGCTCGTAACGAGCACTGCTCGCTCATCTCTAGTTATTATAATAACAAACATCATCAGGTAATAGTACCCAATTGAGAACAACCCCCCTCACCCTCCCTACCCTTCCCTCCCTCTCGCATGGCACAACCTCTTAGCAGCATATCCCATAATGTACGTCTAATTAATTCTAAGTTTTTACCACCATACATCCCCAGTTTTTACCTGGTTTATGTCATTTATTTTAAGGCTTAACAGATTATGGTGTTCTATCCAAACATGCCATTGTGCTAAATATTTCTTAAGGGTTCCTCTTTTTGTGCATATTCCTTTTTCAAATCTAATAATATTCTGGACCCTTTTTAAAAAAGCACCGAAAGTGGGAGGGGCTGGATCCAGCCAGAAAGAGGCAATCAGTTTTCTAGCTTCATATAGTACCTTAGAGATAGCTATCTTTGCTATTGCCCCTACTGATAATAGCTCCAGATACCCCAGCACACAGTTTAATGGTTCTCTAGGAATACCAATGTTGTACACCTTATCAATTCTATTAAGGACTTTGTCCCAGAAAGTATTCAGCTTCGGGCATTGCCAAAATACATGTAGCAGATCAGCTGGTGATTCAGAACAACGGACGCATTGAGCATGTGGGCGGACTCCTATTTTATACAAAAATTCCGGGGTGTGATAGACCCTATGCAATAAATACAGTCCAACTCTATAGGCTGGACTGATATTTTTTGCGTTCGTGCCAATTCCACGTATCAGAGGATATATTGGACAAAGTTTTCTTGATACCTACCAAACCAATGCAAATTCTCATCCCTAGTACATCACTGTTGTTGTAAACTTATTCCTTACCAGGCATTTTTGTATTTTCATTTTTCACTCTCGACCTTCCCGGAGCCATAACTTTTTTAGTTTTCCAGTCACATAGACATTTGATGGTTTGTTTTTTGCCGACAAGTTCTACTTTCTAATGGCAGTATTTAATATTGCATATACTATAGTGAGAAACTGAAAAAAAAAATTCTAAATTGGGTGGAATTGGAAAAACACACAATTCTGACACAGTTTTATGGTGTTTCCTGTGTGGTAAAACTGACCTGTCACCTTCACTCCCTGGGTCAGTACAATTAAAGCAATACCACATTTATACAGGTTTTTCTTGTGTGTTAATGCAAAAAAATTTTTTTTTACCATATTCTAACCCCCATTAAGTTTTTTGTTACGTCTATTGAGCTGTGTGGGGGCTAATTTTTTGCCAGACGATCCGTAGATTTTATTGATACCATTTTGGGTGTATATGACTTTTTGATCACTTTTAATTCAATCTTTTGGGGGAGGTGAAGCGATGAAAAAATGATGAACTGGCCATTTTGACCTTGTTTCCTGTTATGCCATTAGCTGCATGGGATAAATATTTTCATATTTTAATAGCACAGGCTTTGTTGGACATGGTGATGTCTATGATATATAAATTTTTTATTATTATTAGGGTCCTTGCAGACGAGCGTGAGACACACACGTCTCCCGCATCGCGAGACCTGGCTTGAACTCCCGACACTGAACAGGGTTACATAGCATTATACTGATTTATGATGCTATGTAACCCTTACAGTTCTGGGATGTGTTGGATAACACTAACAGCATTAGCCGCTCGTGCGACTCCAAAACTTGTCCGTATCCATTTATCAGGACCTATCTGCTATAACGCTGCAAAAGAGAAGGGTATTAAAGCCTTTGCTGGAGGTTCTAAGAGAAAAGAAAATACTATACAGATGGTTAAACCCTTTTGGCCTCCTTATATCGTTTCCAGATCGAAAGCTGGTGGTCCCATCACCGAACGACCTGGAGAGAGTTTACTCAGCGCTGAACATTGAAGCCTTACCGATTTGAGGACTGGACCCCGGTAAGAAACCTATCATCCCTACCAGAGCTTCCCTTCGTTGAACCGTGGTCTCCAGATCGCAACCCGAGACATAAGAAAAAGCAAAGGCGAATGTCCCCCACATCGGAAAGAGTACTCCTGATATTCCAGAGGTCGCTGTTCGAGTTTCACAGAGTCTCGGGTCTGACCCTTATTTGAGGACATAGATGTCTCGGTCAGCTTATTCTTGATTGCACGATGATGCTCATCTGAGAACGAATATTAGATGCTTCAGGTTTAAACTTTCATATTTGATGCTTGCATTAAGGTTTTGTCTATGTTACAGAAGGAATCTCTTGCTCCTCTGTCTAGTTTTAATTACTGTATTTCATAACTTATTATAACTAGTGATCTTCATGTGTTAGGTCTATATCTCACGAGCTCTATCTTGTGGTCGTCTCTCACTTCATACTGGGAGCTGAACTATACCTTGCCTTTCCATTATTTTTAAGTCTCTTTAATAGATAAGGTGTTCTCTCCCTGAGACTCGCCCATTAGATATGCCCGCGAGCCTAGGACCCACTGTTATAAAGTTCTAGTTCCACCCTCTTCACCTCACTACTCTTCCTCCCCTTCACTCCACATATATATCCTCCTCTTGATTTTCCTTTGGGTGGTTTTCACAATGTCATCTAGTAGGAGGTATTCTTGGTATACATATATCATCTTACTTTACAGAAGTCTTTCTAAAAGCAGAACATTTACGGTTTCACTGCCTGGTTGGCGGTATGTTATTGTTCAAGTATTAAGTTGGCTTTTTCTCTTCCCAGCCCACTTCCCTGACCATTCCCACTCAGATAACCATCATATATTGAGAGGTGATCCGAGATTATTTATGGAGCCTACTGTAGGTCATTCATATTGTGCTACATGGTCGATTATTATGAGAGTGCTTTGCTTATATAGTCATGTGTCATGGCCACATAATGTGGGAGGGTTGAATGTTCCATCTAAGAGAAGTCAGATATGTCATATGCTACGTAAAAAACAGATTGATATACTGGTGCTGCAAGAAACCCATTTCAAAACCAGGAACATTCCCAGATTGGATCATTTAATGTTTAATCAATGGATCCATAGTACCTCATCGATATCACATACTAAAGGTGCTAGTATAGCCATTCATAAAAAAACTTCCTTTTGAGAAGCGTTCAATCCTTTCTGACCCATTGGGTAGATATATTTTTGTTAAAGGTGTTATAGGTTCACAAATATATACATTGGGTAACTGGTATGCTCCAAATGATAACCAAGCTGCCTGGATAACATCTACAGCTAAAATGCTACAGGACTTTGCAGAAGGCGTAGTCCTTTTAGGTGGTGACATTAACTTAGCGTTAGAACCCCGCATAGACACATCTGTTGGTAGATCAGCTATTTCCCATGTAGCTCTATGTAAAGTCAAGACTTCTCTTCTCCAACTAGGGATGTCAGCTGTTTGGAGAGTATTACACCCTGAAGAGAGGGACTTTACATTCTTTTCTACTGCACATAAATCTTATCAGAGATTAGATTATCTATTTGTCCCGACCCATCTCCTATCCAATTGTATGAAGGCCTCTACAGGATCCATCTTGCTCTCTGACCATGCCCTGGTTTTCTTGGAACTTCGAGCCCCCCAACTAGCACCCAGGGAATATCGCTGGCGTTTAAATAAGACCTTATTAGACAAGTCAGAACACATTCAAGATATTAAATCTGTATTGGAGGAATATTTTGCACTCAATTCTTCCCCCAGCTGTCCCCGGGGATTATCTGGGAGGCACACAAAGCAGTAGTGAGAGGTAAGCTAATATCACTGGGTTCATTTGTTAAAAAACAAAAAAAACACAAAGAAATACTAGAATTACACAAAAGAATTTCCGATCTAGAAGGCAGTCATAAAAAAACCCTCTCGGGAGATGTACTGAAACGTCTAGATGCTATGAGATCTGAACTCAAATCCCTAATGAACACAAGATCAGCGAAATTGTTCTTGTCTTCACAATTTCGGTACTATGCCCATGCCGATAAAGCCTCGAGATTCATGCTCTCACAGATTAAAAAACTCAAAGCTTTATCATATATACGCTCCGTTAAAAATAAATCTGATTGTCTGGTCCACACCACTAGTCAGATAGCAGAGACATTTAGAGATTATTATCAACAACTCTATAATCTCAGACCACCTGAAATTGATAGGGAACAAAATAGTAGAATTAAGAGCATCAATCAATGGTTATCAGTAGAGATGAGCGAGCAGTGCTCGTTACGAGCACTGTAACGCTCGGGTCCCGTGTGAAATGCCCGCAGGCATTGCGGATCCGTCCTCATCTGCATGTAAGTCAATGAGGACGGATCGTTTGGTATGACACTCATACCAAACGGTTCCATCCCCACTGACTTTAAGACGGGTGAGGACGGAACCGTTTGGTATGAGTGTCATACCAAATGATCCGTCCTCATTGACTTACATGCAGATGAGGACGGATCCGCAATGCCTGCGGGCATTTCACACGGGACCTGAGCGTTACAGTGCTCGTAACGAGCACTGCTCGCTCATCTCTAGTTATCAGCCCTAAATCTACCTAGTCTTTCCATAGTTCAATCGGAGAAACTTACTAGGGCTTTTACATTGACGGAACTAAGCACTGCTCTGAAAAACACTCCACTACGAAAGAGCCCAGGCCCTGATGGGTTAACAACTTGCTACTATAAGACCCTTAAAGAAGTTTTGCTTCCTCAACTGCTAAAGGTGTGTAATGATACTCTGCGTGGGGGCTCCCTCCCCCCATAGATGTTAGCAGCACAGATAACTATCATCCCTAAGGAAGGGAAAGACCCTAGTTTGTGCCCTAGGCCTATTTAGCTATTGAATTGTGATTTAAAGCTCATAGCGAAGATGTTGGCACTACGTCTTCAGTCTCTCCTTCTGTCCTTATGGCTTCTTCCACACTAGCGGCAGCACGGATCCGGCACCTAAAGGGTGCCGACGGATCTGTACTGCCGCTGATACATGTGTGGAGCCGGAGCAGCGCTCCGGTCCCACACATGTTGACACAGACACAGAGAACATACATACACACACATACACACAAACACATACATACTTACATACTCCAGCCAGGGATGCTGGCAGCACGTCTTCACGCGCCTCCTGCGCTCAGTGATGACGATTCCCCACAGCGCCCTCTGCTGGGCGCAGTGGGGAAACCGTCATAGCTGCGCGCAGGAGGCGCGTGAAGACATGCTGCCGGCGCCCCTTGCTGGAGTATGTAAGTATGTATGTGTTTGTGTGTATGTGTGTGTATGTATGTATGTCTGTATGTATTTCTGTATATGTGTAGCCGGATACGGAATGACCCCCATTGCAAGTCAATGGAGGACAGATCCGGATTACTGGTGTGTCACACAAAACGGATCCGTCCCCATTGACTTGCATTGGGGGTCATTCCGGATCCGTCTTGGTGCGGATGCCTGGACCGGTGAGAAAACAGCAGCATGCTGCGGTTTGTTCTCCGGTCTGAAGACGGAACGGAATGCTTTCAGGAGCATTCCGTTGTCTTCAGTTCAGTTTTGTCCCCATTGACAATGAATGGGGACAAAACTGAAGCGTTTTTTTCCGGTATTGAGCCCCTATGACGGAACTCAATACCGGAAATTAAAAACACTAGTGTGAAAGTAGCCTAATTCAAAGAGACCAAGTAGGATTTGTCTCGGGACGAGGTTGCATGAATGTTGCTAGGCTGATTCATATTATCCATCATGCACATCAATCCTCGGTGCCTTTGGTCCTTTGACAGAATAGATTGGCTTTTCATGCAAAGAGTTCTAGGTAAACTGGGGATCCCCTTGCAGTTTATTAATGCAGTTATGGCCATGTATGAGGCCCCTTCGGCTAGAGTGCTTGTCAATGACACCCTATCTCCATCATTCCCCATAAGAAACGGTACGAGACAGGGATGCCCACTCTCCCTGTTCCTTTTTGTGTTAACTGTTAAACTATTATTGCAGGCATTCCGTTTAGATGGTAAGATCGCAGGGATTGACTATAAATAAATGCCACCATCAATTAGTAGCATTCGCGGATGATCTACTGTTGATCATATCTAATCCTGAATCTGAGCTCCCTGCGGTTATGGATATTCTTGATCAATTCAGCCTTTTCTCTAACTTTAAGATCAATTTGGCTAAATCACAGGTTTTAAATGTTACCCTCCCTAGGGAAGTTCAGCTCCGATTGGAAAAATCCACTCCCTTTGTATGGTCTAATACCTCCATAACATTTTTAGGCATTAATCTCACTTTACATCTAGATGATCTATATCGGGATAACTATCAATCCCTGCCGGCAAACATTAAATCAACCATTGACTCTTGGGATATAACGTTTATTTCCTGGTTTGGTAGGAGGGCGCTTATAAAAACAATTATCCTTCCTAAGATATTATATTATCTACAAACCATTCCTATTTCTCTCCCCCGCACATATTTTCTGCAAATTCAGAAAATAATCATTAGATTTCTGTGGCATGATGGAAAGCCCCGTCTCACCTTTTCCTTGCTTCCCAACCAAGTACAAAGGGGGGTTTGGGATTACCAGACTTCCATTTATACTATAAAGCCATTCAAGGATTGAGAGGGTTGGAATGGTTATGAGAGAATGATGATAGGCCTGATTTACAGGCGGAACAGGCAATCCTTCAAAAGCCCCTCAGACCATTACTATTGTGCCCTTCCAATACTTACCAAGATCTATTCCCGAGCATGGACTATCTCACCAAAGCTACAGTAATGTGTTGGAATTCCTCTCTTTCCACACTCCTTTTATCCCCAATCCTCTCCCCTTTGGTACAAACCCGTGACTTGTTAGGTGATGCTCAGCCGCAATTTTTAGCCACCCTTTCAGAGGCCAGCAAATCAAACTCTACTCCGCTAGTAGACTTATACACAGACTAGGGATGTTCTTTGGATTCTTTACGGCAGTCTGACAGGCTGTCATCACTCACATACTTATTTCGCTATATGAAGGATAAACCCCACCCCCGATGGATCAACCATCACATACTAAATTTGAAGCTATGGTTCTGGCCAAAGTTCCCCCTAAGAAGATCATTTCTAATGTATACCTAACACTATTGGCTGTTCCAAATACACACAACTTCTTCTTAAAATGGGAACAGGATTTGGGGATCACTCTTACTCCTAAGGACAGAACTTACTTATTAGTTCACACACCTAAGGTGTCGAGATGTGTACGTCTACAAGAAAACTACTATAAGGTCCTTACCCGGTGGTACTACACCCCAGAAAGGATACAAAAAATGTTCCCTACTTCTAGTAATATATGCTGGAGATGCGGTACTCGAGTGGGATCCTTCTATCATATCTGGTGGTTATGCCCGGGAATAAAACCCCTTTGGGACAAAATAGAACATGCCTTGCGGGAAATAACCGGGAAGAAAATTAGTCTAACCCCCAAATAGCTTTATTGGATCTATAGACAATTAGTAAACTTGACGAACACTACTTAGTTGTCTCGGAGTAGGGTTCCCACCCCAATATCATGTATAGAAAAAACTCCGGATTTGCAATGATAGATGCAAGGTTAGTATTTTTATTTTGTTATGCGACAGATATCACTCAGTGTGACGTTTCGGCTCTACATCCTAGCCTTCCTCAGACACTTTACCATTATACAGCGGATGCTGTTATCTCCACAGACGCCCGTCCTTTAGCCCGAGTTTGGGCCCTATTCACCATATCCTTCTGCGACTACTGTCTGAGGAAGGCTCGGATGTAGAGCCGAAACGTCACACTGAGTGATATCTGTCGCATAACAAAATAAAAATACTAACCTTGCATCTATCATTGCAAATCCGGACTTTATTGGATCTATGTAATGACCTGCCTTTGCCCATGAATAGCAGACGTTTGGTCTTATACCTCTATGCAGTGGCGAGGACGGTACTGGCATCCTTTTGGAAGTCAGATAAAACTCCACCCCTGTCGATATGGCAGTTGAAATGTGATCAGGTATTCGATTGGAACAAATAGCGCATTGGGTATCAAATTCTCCCCATATTTTCTGTAAAATATGGGATGCTTGGAGCAAATATAGGAAACTATAGGCCCATACGACCTTCTCTAATCAATCTAAGTCTGAAGGTGCATAGTCTCTTACCTCTACAATAGACTGACATGTTGGTCAGATGAATGTGGGTTTGGCATCCCTCCCCCTCACCCTTCCCCCTCCCCTCCTGTTTAAAGTTTAGTTTACTTTATTGTTCAAATCCTTTATTGACTTAAATATATGAACAGTGCCTTAAGTATGACAGTATACTATGTAAGAAAATGTCTTTTGCACATCATTTGCCTGTACACATACAATGTATGCACTTTGATAACCTGTAAAATAACTGCTTGTATAAATTTTGTTATGATACTGGCACTGAACAAAAACTTGTTGGAAGTAAAAAAACCCTGAGGGGGTAAATGTCTGCATTCAGCATGATCGCTGATTGTAGACATTAGCTCCGGGTGTCTGCTGTGTGAAACAGCAAGTAACAGGCAGCTCTGGAGCAGGCGCCGTCTTTAAAGTCCCTACCGCCAATATATATATATAGCCATGCAGTGGTAGGGAAGTGGTTATACTTACTTTTTTTTTTTTTACTCATCAAAAAAGTACTTCTCTTGTTCATGGTCAGCCCCTGGTAATACAGCTCAGCACCAATTATTTCCTACAGTCTTCCCCAATACCAGATGTCAGGGGAGAGAACGATTGGGCTGTTGAATTTTAACATGTCTGACTTCTTTGTACTCAGGAGATAAGCCACCACAGATGTCTGGCAGTTGCTTATTCCCCTCTTCCCATTGACGATACATTTATACTTGGCTGAACCGAGTGTGCAAGTGGCCTGGAGAGATAGTTTACATTCAGCTGACAGATGTATGGCCATTGTAAGACCAGGAGAAGGAATACTGTAGAGAACAGTGGACAGTCCTGTATGGAAATAATAAAAGATTAGTCTCATGCAAATAATGAAGGCTTAAAGGCTATGTACACCTTTGGGGACAATTTTTTTTATTATTGCATTGTACTCATTTTGAGGTAAAAAAAATCAATTTTTTTCAATAGGTCTTTATTAAAAATATGGAGCCCTTTTTTCTGTACAGAGCTGAGATGCTCTAGTAGCAGCCTTTGGATTTTCCCTCTTTTCCATCAGACCAGGAGCTGATGGGCTCTTTATTAGAGTTGATCGAACGTGCTCGTAATGAGCACTGTAGTGCTCGGATCCCCTGCGCTCGCATGCCTGCAGGCATCCGGATCCGTCCTCACTTGATTGTAAGTCAATGGGGGCGGATCCGTTTGGTATTACACACGAGTGTGTCATACCAAACGGATCCGTCCCCACTGACTTACAGTCGGGTGAGGAGGACGGATCCGTTTGGTCTAGTGTGTGATACCAAACGGATCCGTGCCCATTGACTTACAGGCAGGTGAGGACGGATCCGGATGGCTGCGCAGCGGAGCGCAGGGGATCCGAACAGTACAGTGCTCGTTACGAGCACGTTCGATCATCTCTATTCTTTATCCCTCCTCTCTGATGTTATAAACACTCATTATAGCTCAGTTATTATCTTACTGATAAGAATGTGGCTTAAATAAGTGTATATGACCTCTTAGTAGTTTAGAGATAAGATTTATTAGATGACCAGCACAAAGTGAAAGTACAAGTCACACAGTTAGAAAAACAGTTAACCCTTTGTGACAGTACAGCTCAATCTTTTTTAATAAAGGCTAATTGAAAATATGATTTTTGGCCATTGAGTAAAATGCAATCATAAACAAAAATTGCTTCCGAAGGTGTACTTAGCCTTTAAATCTTCACGAGTAGAGGAATTATGTGTCGAAAACATTGCCAGTGGAAACTGCAGCTTATGGGAATTACAATAGGACAGGTGTTTTTAAATGTCCCAAGTGAAAGAGAGGGGGGAAGAACACCACTCATGGATTTAGCCAAGGGTAGAATGAGAGGCATCTGACATTCAAAGCATATCAGTCACAGTGCTCAATGCAGCCTTCTGTAAAGGTTGTGAGCACTTTGCATTCCTTTAGGTGAAAGCAGCGAATACAAGATGAAAGGTATATCGATACACACCTCTCTTGGGAAAAATGTACTTTATAGGCAGTTGGTCTCATGAAAGAAATAAATTCAAAGCCTATGTATTCAGAAGTTGAATGTATTTGATCCCAAAAGGCACTTCAATACTTTGTTAAAGCCTTTTTTTTTTTTTTTTATTACGTGTCATTTTATCCCCTGCAAAATATCATTTATACAACCTGGGTTTATTCATAAATATTACATCTAAACATGAAAATTATTTATCAAAAAATTTCTGCAAAGTCACAGTTAAAGACACTTATTGTCTCCTGGAACTGCAAAAAAAAAAAAAAGGTATAAATTGCCGCCTGTATCTTCGTGCTTAGATAGGTCTTTTATTGACTTCAAATATAAAAACCAAAAATACTGTACAAAACAATTTTTTGTGTGGGGAGTCCTGTTTTGAATAGTTCTGCAGCCCTCATTTTTTTAATATTGTCAAAAAAGGTATCTAGAAGTATAACAAAAAGGAGCCCATTTATACCCTATAACCTTGATTCTCAACATCAAGGAGTTTTCTGACATTTTAAAGGGGTTCTCCAGGAATTAAGAAAATGAAAATACTTAAATATTACTTTATAATAAATATATACTTAAATACCTTTCATTAGTTATAATGGCTCGTTTTGTCTAGGGAGCAATCATCAGGTGAAACAAAATGGCCACCGTCCTATTAGTACACACAAAACCTAATCATACAGGAGGACAAGTTACTTCACAACACTGAGGTAAAGAGCTGCCTCATCCTCCTCTCTGCTCTGCTTATCAGGGATTATGATCCTGAATACAGATGATAAGAACTTTAGCCGAATCTCTGGGGAATTTAGTACAGAGAGGACGGACTGGATAGACTGTGGTAATGGAGACTGCATACAAGTGCTGCTGCTCATTAGCCACACCTCACCCTCCTCTCATGTCTCTTCTTCTCCATTCCCCCAGAGATTTACCTGTATTCAGGATCATAATCCCTGACAAGCAGAGCAGAGAGGAGGATGAGGCAGCTCTTTACCTCAGTGTTGTGAAGTAACTTAGCTCATAGCTCATCTTTCCTTCCCAATCCCTGGTATGTCTTTACTGAATGCAACTGCACCCAACTTTCCAAGAACCTGATAACATCCACATAGCTCATCTTTCCTTCCCAATCCCTGGTATGTCTTTACTGAACATTAATGTCTTTTTACCTGATGGATTTATTGAGTACTTGTTTATATTGACTATTTCACCCCTGTGTCTGGTCCTACTTTGATTAGGCCAACTATAACCTCCTCCCCACTTGGTCACACCTGATTGAGCACAGAGTGGTATAAATCTAAGTGCTTAGGTCTTTAGACCTAGGTCTTTCCATACAACATCTTTCAAGTGCAACTCTTTAAGTGCACATACAGAATTATACCAGAATTGGACCGGAGGGGACCAAAGGTAACTAATGAAATAGTTAATGCAAACAATGATTCAATTTTTCATCTTGCTCTTCCCACTTTCCCTAAACCTCCAAAACTGCTCTTACATACAATCACCCAGCAAGGAACTGTTCATCTCTCCCTCCATTTTACCCACTCATCTAACCTCCTGTGCAAACCTGTTTAGTGACATAAAACATTTCCTTCCCAAACACACATGGCCTCCTCATGCCCTCTCTTTCTCTCACCTACTGACACTTTCCCTGCTTCTACTTATTGCTGGCGACATCTCTCCAAATCCAGGCCCCCCACAGCAAATCCCCACCATTATTTCCTCCTCTCACTACAAATCCCCCTCTACAAATTTCTGCAATCCCTTAAACCTAAAAAACATTCCCCTGACCCTTGCTCCCTCGGTTCCTCTGACAGGAGCATTATGGAACGCACGCTCAGTTAATAACAAACTGTCTTTCATCCATGACCTCTTCATCTCACACAAACTTTCCCTTCTGGGTATCTCAGAAACATGGCTGACACCCTCTGACACTGCCTCCCCTGCTGCACTCTCTTATAGCGGATTTCATTTCACCCACATGCCCTGGCTGCAAACATGGTGGAGGAGTTGGTCTGCTTCTGTCTGGAAACTGCTCCTACAGCCCAATTCCACCACCACCCTTAACCCTCACTTCATTTGAAGTACACTCTGTTCGCATCTACTCTCCCTCCAACCTGCAAGTAGCTGTCATCTAACGCCCCCCAGGCCCAGCCACCATCTTTCTTGACCATTTTAATACCTGGCTCCTACATTTTCTTTCTGCCGACATTCCCACTATCATCATGGGTGACTTCAACATCCCTATCGACACTTGCAACTCGACCGCCTCCAAACTTCTGGCACTCGCTTCCTCCTTCGGCCTCTCCCAGTGGTCTTCCGCTCCCACCCACAGAGATGGTCATACTCTAGATCTGATCTTTACTCGCCTCTGCTCCTTATCTAACCTTTCTAATTCGCCACTCCCCTTATCTGACCACAACTTACTCACCTTCTCTTCTCTGGTCTCTTCTGCTGCTCCTCCGGTCCACACACTAGCACACCCCTGCAGGAACCTTAAACATCTCGACTTTCACCTACTTTCGGAATCTCTTTCACCTCTCTCCAACATTCATTCCCTCAAAGACCCCGATGCTGCCACCACTCTGTATAACACCACAATAGCTACAGCCCTGGACTCTGTTGCCCCCCTCACACTCCACAAATCCCGGAAAATCAACAGACAACCCTGGCACACAGACCTGACCAAGAAACTCAGACAAGCTTCCAGAGCTGCTGAGCGGCAATGGAAGAAATCCCATTCAAAGGATCACTTCACCACATACAAGCAATCCCTCCTCATTTTCAAATCATCACTCTCTGATGCAAAACAGGCCTACTCCTCATCTCTAATATCTTCTCTGTCCCACAACCTCAAACAACTGTTCAACACTTTTAACTCTCTTCTCCGTCCACCGGCGCCCCCACCTTCACCTCTTATCTCAGCAGAGGACTTTGCCACATACTTCAAACAAAAGATCGTCAACATCAGAGAAGGCTTCAGTGCACAGTACCCTCAGCCCCTCTACATAACTGCTCAGTACTCTTCCACCAAAACCTGCTTCTCCACAATTACAGAAGAATACCTTTCCACCCTACTCTCCAGATCACATCTCACCACCTGCGCACTTGACCCAATCCCATCCCACCTCATTCCCAACCTCTCCTCACTGTCCATCCCAGCCCTAACTCATCTCTTCAACCTATCACTGACCTCTGGTGTCTTCCCCTCTGGTTTTAAACACGCTACAATTAAACCCATCCTTAAAAAACCCTCACTCGACCCATCTTCTCTGTCCAGCTATCGCCCCATATCACTTCTGCCATATGCCTCAAAGCTACTTGAGCAACATGTCCATTCAGAACTGTCCTCTCACCTCTCCTCCTGCTCACTCTTTGACCAACTACAGTCAGGCTTCCGACCCCACCACTCGACTGAAACTGCCCTTACAAAAGTCACCAACGATCTGCTAGCAGCCAAAACCAAAAAACATTACTCTATTCTCCTCCTCCTTGACCTGTCCTCTGCCTTTGACACCGTCGACCACTCCCTTCTACTACAAACTCTCTCGTCTCTTGGCATCACTGATCTGGCCCTCTCATGGATTGCATCATACCTCACAGACCGGACATTTAGTGTCTGCCACTCTCATGCCACCTCCTCCTCCCATTCCCTCTCTGTTGGTGTCCCACAAGGCTCAGTCCTAGGTCCCCTGCTCTTCTCTATCTATACCTTTGGCCTGGGACAGCTCATAGAGTCCCATGGCTTTCAGTATCACTTTTATGCTGATGACAGACAAATCTACCTCTCTGGTCCAGACATCGCCACCTTACTATCCAGAGTCCCACAATGCCTATCTTCAATATCCTCTTTCTTTTCCTCACGCTTTCTAAAACTTAACATGGATAAAACAGAATTTATCATCTTTCCACCATCTTGCACAGCCCTCCCAACAGACCTATCTATCACCATCAACGACTGCACACTCTCCCTCGTTAAACAGGTCCGCTGCCTTGGAGTGACCTTGGATTCTGCACTCTCCTTCAGACCACACATCCAAGCCCTTTCCACCACCTGCTGCCTCCAACTCAAAAATATCTCCCATATCCGTGCGTTCCTCAACTATGAGTCTGCCAAAGTACTAATACATGCCCTCATCATCTCCCGCCTAGACTACTGCAACATTCTCCTCTGTGGCCTTCCATCTAGCACCCTAGCCCCCCTCCAATCTATCCTCAACTCTGCTGCCTGACTAATCCACCTCTCACCCGGTTACTCCTCTGCCTCTCCCCTTTGCCAATCCCTTCACTGGCTCCCCAATCCCCAGAGAATTCAGTTTAAAATACTAACAAATACATACAAGGCCGTCCACAACCTGTCCCCTCCCTACATCTCAGAACTACTCTCCCGATACATCCCCACACGTAATCTCCGATCCTCACAAGACCTCCTTCTCTCCTCCACTCTTATCAACTCTTCACACAATCGCCTCCAGGATTTCTCCCGTGCAGCCCCAATACTCTGGAACTCTGTACCCCAACATATCAGACTCTCACCTACAGTGGAATCCTTCAAAAGAAATCTGAAAACCCACCTCTTCAGACAAGCCTACAACCTTTGACCCTGCTGCTGCTACACTGCCATGACCAGCTTTACCCTCACCTACTGTGTCCTCCCATACCGCATAGATTATAAGCCTTCACGGGCAGGGCCCTCTCTCCTTCTGTACCAGTCTGTAACTTGTTTGTCCTAGAGCAATTGTCTAGACTATGTATGTAAACCCCTTTTAACATGTACAGCGCTGTGGAATGAATGGCGCTTTAATAATAAATAATAATAATAATAACTTGTCCTGTGTGATTAGGACAGGTTTTGTGTGTACTAATAGGATGGCGGCCATTTTGTTTCTCCTTATGATTGCTCCCCAGACAAAACAAGCCTTTATAACTAATGAAGATTATTTGTGATTAATTATAAAATAATATTTAAGTATTTACATTTTCTTAATTCCCGGAGAACCCCTTTAATACTGATGACCTATCCTCAGCATATCTTATGGGTGGGGGTCTGACACCTGGGACCTCTGCCGATCAGCTGTTTTGAGAAGGCACTGGCGCACCTGTATGCACCAGTGCCTTCTCTGAGCTAACCAAGCACAGTGCCGTATATTGTATAGCGGCTGTGCTGCACTCAGTCCCATTCAAGTGAGCTGCTCCTAGGCCACATGAACATGACATCACTGGCCTAGGAAAATCAGCAAGAAGGTCTGCAATGCTCACAGGAGTGCCTTTGCATTCTCGAACAGCTGATCGGCGGGGGTCTCGATTGCCGGACCCCTACGAATCAGATACTGATGACCTATCCTGAGGATAGGTCATCATTATAAAAATGTTGGAAAACCCCTTTAAGATGTGTACCTGCTACTAAAAAAAAAATAAATAAATGTGCTGGATAATAAAACACAGCATGTACATTGTACCCTCTGAGGAATATATACCATAAGTTGAGAACCTAAGCAGTACAGTGTATTCAGACCATTTTTTGTTTATGATGTATACTGCCAACTGTTTGTAAAAAGACATGGTGTAACTTGAGTAATTTGGCTCATGTACACCCCAGACCCTGTATTGTAGTGCACAGGGCCTCATTGCTCCTTCGTATGGAGCTACACAACCTATTGCACTGTTTCTATGTCAGACTCAGTTGTGTAACAAGTCACAACAAGCCACAATTTTCTCTCATATTTGTACTATGTTTTATGTAGTTAAGGAGACGTATCTCTCTGGCAAAGTAATTATGGTGTCCTACAAAACAAAGCAATAGTACCGTCATGTGAACTAGATGTTAGTATGTAACACTTCCACCTCCTGTTGCTAGCCCATGCTGCACTGTAGCTCAGATTGGCTGCTGTGCTTAAACAGTAACTCCCTGTACTGCCTGTAGTGGGCGCTTATTGCTCACACAGGCATCGTTCCCAGCAGCTGGTTCATTAGTCAGCACACCGGGAGTGCAGAGGGTAAAGCTCACTGACAGTGCTGTCCATGCTGGTCAGCGGGCATATAGATAGTGTACAAGTCCTTATTTTATAAAAAAGGGGGAATGTATATTTACTTTATAAACGCATAAGGCTCCTGTCCCCGCCAGGCTGTGAGGGTGCAGGACAGACAGAGGCCCGCAGCTCCCCCACAGCCCGTCTCTCCTATGCTGATAGAAGACTGATGTCCCTTAGCAACACTGATTTGAAAGTGCGCTGCTAAGGGACATTTCAGCCCAAGTTTTTCTAAAACAATTTTTTTTCCGTCAAAGTATATCACAAAAATGTTCCCCATCACTATCCCTACACATTAGCACAAAAAAAAAAAAAACATGGCAGTTACAATTTAAGCACAAGCCCAGGAAAGGGTTATTATTGTAATTTACCTAGTCTAAACTAAGACAGAAAATAATAAAATGGCCAGTGCTCACAGTGAGGAAACATCTGTCATGTAAACCACATATGCAAATGTGCAATTTAAAAAAATATATAAAATTCTGTATTAACAAGAGTATAAATGCAGCAGTTATGCTTTAGGGGGCTCTGTCACATAAGACAGCGGTACAAGGTAGATGTGAGTCCTGTTACAGATTCTGACCTGGGGCCAACAAACTTAGTTACACCTGTGTTTTATGTAACATATATATGTGATACAGAAGTCTGAACCAGTAGTTTAGTGAGCAGAATCTCCCATCTCAATTTCCTGACAACAGATGTCTCTATGAATTGCAAATTAAAAAGGGGAAAAAAAACTACAGAAACAAAATGTAAAGTAAATGCAGAAAAAAGTTATTTACGCAATCATGGAGCTGCACAACTAACTTTTTCTATGAATGTGTAAAAAGAATTAAGCTGCTGATGTGTCTGACATTAAGATGTACTTTTCCTAACGGGTTTGGATATAATTTTTGTGCATAATTAACATGAATAATTTATTACATTGAAATATTCTTTGCTGCTTTGAAAAGCAGTGATGAACTTTAGAACGTAAAAAAAATAAAAAAAAAATAAAAAAAAATCCCCAAACAAAAAACCTGGCCACGATATCAGGATTTATTAATTTGTCCTGAGCCTTCAGAAGGATGCTACAATGATTGATGGGTGTCATTCTCTACAGCTCATGCCCTCTGCAAGTCAGCTACTTTGGACCATTAAATGAGTTCTAAAGACTGGGAATCCCTTTTACTTTGGCCAGACAGGGTGCAGGAATCATCACTGTGAAGGACTGGTGTTTTTTGGGCTTCCCTAAAGTCCCTTTCAGCCATATTATTCCCTGTTACAGCTAGATGCATTTCTCTCAGAAGCAGGGGTATCTCCCTTCTGCCAGTTCTGTATGCAGTGATCTCACTTCCCACTAGGATTGTTTTCTTCTAGGGAGCTCAGAAAGCTGAAAAGGAGGGATAAATTACAAATACAGAAAAGCAAAACACTTCTGTGATGTTTAGAAGTAGCGTAGAAGCAGTTGTTTTATCAGGCTCACAATCTCCGCTAGAAATTCCTCTCAGCCGACTTTTGAGTCTCTGTTACCAGGGATGGATCTTGCCTGACAACATGCAGTGCACTGCAAATTAGGTGGAAGTGAGACTTCTAGTGGTCATTACTAGCTTCTTTACACCATCTTCTATTAAATGAAATTGTGTGAAAGTACAGTGACTCTTTAAAGAGGACCTTTCACTAATATAAGTACCTGGCACTGTAGGGCATTATTAGTAGATGTCATCGCTTTTTTTTTTTTTTTTCAGATTGGCTGCTGTTGCCCCACTGTGTCACCCGTTCTAGCATGGGTACAGGGAGGAGGAAAAGCCAGCTTCTCACCTGGTTGTGACCTGTCCAATGGCAGCATCATGGTCATTGAGAAGGTGAGCTTTTTTTTTTTTTTCTTCCTGGCTGCGATGAGCTCCTCTGCCATTGGACAGCTCACAGCCAAGAAGCACATGTGCCGTTTTCCTTCTCTCTTCCTGTCCGCAGCTGCTGTCTATGGCCTTTGCCATAGACAGAGCCAAAACCAGGTTGCATTAAGAAAGAGGAGAAGACTCCGTCATAAACAGAGGAGGCATATAAAGGAAAGACTGCATCTTCTCTTTTTGAATCAACCCCTGACTTTGGTTTCAAAAACTGCACCAAAAGATCTGAATATGGAGACCCAAGCCCTGCATATGGCAAGCTTCTCAACTGCTCTTCCGATGGCCAGCTGTCTCCACACTATGGCTCAACTGTCAGGGCATGGTGTAGTTGTAGTTTTGCAACAGATGGACAGATACAGTTTAAAATCAAGTGCTCTGAACAGTTTGCAGTATGCATCCAAGGTTCCCAATGCACTTTAGAATTACCACAAGTCTGAAACATTTGGAAAATATGGTGGACTGGCTCGAAATAAAGACGCAATTCTCTATTTACAAAGGAATGCTCTTTAATAAAGTCATACATTTACATTTCTCTGCATTTTGGAAAGTTGTCACCAAAACATAAAGGAAATGAAGTTGTAAACCAAAACAGAAAAGCAAACAATGTACTTGACAGGTTTGGAAAGCAGCAAAAGGATTTATAAAAGGCTTATCCCGGCAAATCCCAAATGCAGACAAAAGCATTATTGTGAGCCGCACCCCAAAGTCACTTTCTGTTCTAAAAATGCTATATGGAGGTAAATACTTGAATGCACACATCGTTCCACTGAATGAGATGCTGCCCTTTGGGTACAAATCATATATAAGTAATAAACATAACTAAATGAACATATCCCAACAGGAAGAAATATGGGTGTTTTTGAGTAATATTTACTTGTGATTTAGAGTATATTTACACTGCTTTCAGTACATGATTTATCTGTACAGATTTATTACCGTATATATATATTTTTTTTCCAAGAATGAGCACCTCTCCCATTTGAGGGTAGTCAGCTGAGATCTACTTCTTTGTCTAGCATGTCACAGAGGCTGAAGATATGACAATATAAAAGTTGCCTTATTCTAAAGCCCTAAACAATCTGCAAGCTGCCAAAGTGTTTACCATGGTTTATCCGGGTTAAAAAACAGCCACTGATGACATACACCTTTTTAATCCCTCACAGATGCTCTGTCAGGCTCCCCGGTCTGCAACAGTCACATGCCAGCCACGTGTGAACAAAAACTGGGGAAGGAATACTTGAGCATCAATGCTGGATCGGTGGAGGAATGCGAGTAGTGCTTTTTGATTTAATTTTATTACATCTGTGGCTGTTTACTTATTTCTTTTAACAACTTAAAGGCTATGTACACCTTCGGAGGGAAATTTTTTATGACTGCATTTTACTAATTTTGGGCTAAAATCTTTTTTTTTCAATTGATCTTTATTAAAAAATATGGAGCCGTTCTGTCACAAAGGGTTAACTGTTTGTCTATGTGAATCGTACTTTTTATTTTCACTTTGTGCCGGTCATCTAATAACCCTTAGGCTACTTTCACATTAGCGTTTTTAAATTCCGGTATTGAGTTCCGTTATAGGGGCTCAATACCGGAAAAAAACGCTTCAGTTTTGTCCCCATTCATTGTCAATGGGGACAAAACTGAACTGAAGACAACGGAATGCTCCTGAAAGCATTCCGTTCCGTCTTCAGACCGGAGAACAAACCGCATCATGCTGCGGTTTGCTCTCTGGTCCAGGCATCCGCACCAAGACGGATCCGGAATGGCCCCCAATGCCAATAAATGGGGACGGATCCGTTTGGTGTGGACACACCAGTAATCCGGATCTGTCCTCCATTGATTTGCAATGGGAGGTCATTCCGGATCCGGCTACAGACATACATACAGACATACATACAAACATACATACATACTCACATACTCCAGGGACGCCGGCAGCATGTCTTCACACGCCTCCTGCGCGCAGCTATGATGTTTCCCCACTGCGCCCAGCAGAGGGCGCTGTGGGGAATCGTCATCACTGCGCGCAGGAGGCGCGTGAAGACATGCTGCCGGCGTCCCTGGAGTATGTGAGTATGTATGTATGTATGTTTGTATGTATGTCTGTATGTTTGTTTGTATGTATGTCTGTGTCTTGTTTCAATGTGTGTCATGTGTGGGGCTCCACACATGTATAGCGTTAGCACGGATCCGTTGGCACCCTTTAGGTGCCGGATCCGTGCTAACGCTAGTGTGAAAGAGGCCTTAGCTGTAATTTACTAAGAGGTCATAAACACTTATTTAAGCAACATTCTTATCAGTGTTTATAATGTCAGAGAGCAGAGATAAGGAGCCCGTCAGATTAAGTGGCTGACAGAGCAAAGAGAAAATTCAGATCCCTCTAATAGAGCATCTCAGCTCTGTACAGAAAAAAAGGGTTCCAAATCTGTAATTTATTTTACACACATATAGCGCTGACATATTCTGCAGACATTAGCATCACACTGTCCCCAATGGAGCTCACAATCTAAGATCCCTATCAATAGGTCTTTGGAGTGTGGGAGGAAACCGGAGAACCTGGAGGAAACCCACGCAAACACGGGGAGAACATACAAACTCCATGTAGATGTTGCCATTGGTCGGATTTGAACTTAGGACCCCAGTGCTAACCACTGAGCCACCGTGCTGCACATCTGGGCCGTGATTTTTAGCTCAAAATGCGTACAATGCAATAATAAAAATAATTGCCCTCAAAAGGTGTACATAGCCTTTAAGAAAAGAATAATTATGAGCTTTCAGTGTAAGAAAACCAAGGTTCACCATCAGAACACCATAGGTTCAAGTCCCTGAAGAGGTTGGCATATTCACATGGCTGAATGGGAAGAACACTCCAGGACTAATATATATATCTGAGCATCATTGTCGCTAGAGAGAAGTAGCATATGGCAATGGTGGCAAACTGGGAAGCTATACAGAATACACAAACCTAAAAATGCACATTTTTATATAAAAATATCAAAAGCATTCACAAACATGCAGAAACCATTAATCATAAAAGTAAACTGGAGCTGATGTTCCCTATCCATTTATGCTACACAACAACGTGGTCAGCCTCTCCATGATGTGACTAGTAGGGTAGTACCGATCACACTCCGCTATCTATTAACTCTTAATGCACTACTGAACTGCAACTGCTGAATGTAGGAGAATCGGCACATACCGTATTTACTGGTGATCATCCTATGTATATTTTGTTGTATTTTCAGTGCAAAGTTAAAGGGTTGTTCTGGACTAGAGAAAAGGGTCTTCTTTTCTTTCCAGAAATAGGAGCACTTTTGTCCACGGGTGGTGTATGGTATTACAGTTCAGCTCCAATCTCCATTTAGCTGATCTACAGCACCAGATATGGCGCCATTTCTGGAGAAAGACCCTTTTTTTTTATCCCAGGTGCACAATATTTTTTCAGACTGGATCCCGTCAATAACCAGTTTCTCTCTTGTGCACATTATTACTTTCACAAACCTTACCCATTGACACACAAGCCCAGTGACAACGATAAGAAAGGAATTTTCAATGAGTTTGCCCCAACTTTCTATACGCTATTTTTGACTATTGTATTTTTAATGAAACTCTCAGTAGCAGAAAAAGTGTGGCATTACACCAACTAGTTTAGTGCTCTCATTAAGAGAAACAAAATAAGAGTATTGCAGGTTTGATACCTTTTAATGGCTAACAAAAATAGAAGTAATGATGTTACATAGCGAGCTTTCGGGACATCACCAGTCCCTTCATCAGGCGTACTACAAGAATATATGAAGAAACCAATTACACCAACTGTAATGCAGATTTTACAGACTGAAACATGACATCAAGTATATTAACTTTGCAAGGTTATTTGATCCAGGCAGGTTAAGCACATCATTTGTCATATTCTGCTGACAGTAAGACAATAAGCGAGAATTGCAGTGCGCTCTTACAGTCAGTACAATGTAATTTAGCTGTATTATTTCGTGGCTACACAGACTATTCAGGGCTGATTACTGCACATACATGAATTCGTAGGCACTTCCGACGAAAATGACGAGAGGCTTCACCATTTAAACAATAAAGGACTTTGGTTTGAAATTCAAAATATTAGAAAAAAGTAAACAGTGCAGCAGAATCTCATGATCGGCCGACGACAGGCCACGGAGGTAGAGGAGCCGTGGCAATGATCGGGCCTGTAGTTAAGCACTCTATTCCATACCTGCATTAAAGGGAATGTGTCACCGAAAATTTTATCTGCCAGACAAAACCAGATAGTGACACATCCTTTTTTTTTTTTCTAATCTGTTTTCAATTACTGGTGGCAATTTTTTTTAAAATTCTATTTCCTGAACATGATTATGGGGGCGGCCATCTTACCTGAGCTGTTCTTAACAGCATTTAGAAAACATTAAGAAAATTGCTTTATGGCAGCCCCATGCTCCATAGACACAATGGTCAGGAGGAACCTCATTGAGTTCTATGGGAGAGTTTTCTAGTCTTGCTGTGGCCAGTGCTGAAACTGTAGGATTCTTTTTGTTTTTATATATTGACATAGAAAATTTAAAAAAACATCCCCCCAACAAAAATTTCTAGGTAATTTTCTGATGACACATTCCCTTTATTAACAAAGAGTGAGCACATAGACGCATGTAGAAAAAGAAATACTGTCAAATGTAAAACTTTACACTGCTAGATGAGGTCTGTCCGTTCCTAACTCTTGCACTCGTTACACACGCTGTATCTGTAACAGTACTTTATCCGTCAAATGTTAATTGTGTTATTCTCGATGGACAAGGACAAACAGTCCCAGCAGGAACAAGACCGCATACTGCAAGAAAGAAGAAAATAACTACATTAAGATCAGTGAAAAATTATGTCTTCAAAGAGGCAACCCTTAAATTGCCAAATTCATCAACTTCAAGATTAGGTCAGGGATAGTAAACCAAAATGATCCTAAAATGGTTTGTGCCCAAAATACTAATATACCAAATGACAGCCTGACACACCAGCAGGGGTCAATAATCAGGAAGGTGTTGGGAGAAGCAGATAACAGTCATGAGTCTGCTGTGTTCTTTCATCTTAGGTTATATAGACCGTACTGTATTCTTGTGTCATTTGGCAACATAGCTAATTGGACATGCCAAGATAATATATGGCCCTTAACCCCTTCCTGACATCTGCTATACATGCACGGCAGATATCATATCCTTAAAGGTGACTCCTGAACAGGTGCCGTAGATGCTGCGTGCCTGTTTTACACAGCAGACACCCAATGACAGAGTCCGTGATCAGAGACAAATCCGACCATTAACTTTTAGAACCTCAGATGCTGTGGTCAAAAGTGACATGGCACCCGAGTGGTTATTTCCTGAGAGTGCTGTGCTCATGGTGAACGAGCAAGCCCCCTGCCACGACAAGATCACAGGAGCTGTTTATTTGCTAATGCAGCCGTGTGTCTTGTGAACTTCCCTAGGTTTGTCATAGTTAAGTTCCCATCAAGCTCTGCCTTTGGCAAGGTTTGATAAGAATGTAGTGATTCTCCCATAGACTGCAATGGTAAACTACTGCAGTCTAGGGATTAAGCGATCAAACAAAGGCATAACAAAGTCCCTTAGGGGGACCAAAAATAACTGTGAAAAAGTAAAAAACCTTTTTTTTTTTCCTAAAAAAAAAAAAAAAAAAAAAATAATTATATATATATATATATATATATATATATACACATATACACACATACATACATAAAAAAAAAAAAAAAACACCCTTCCCCATTTTACAAATAAAAATATTAAGAACATTATGTCTGAAATACCCATACTATTAAAATGTTACGGGTCATAATGTGGCAATGGAAGGAAAAAAAATTTTTTTTTCATTTTTCGCAGTAAACGGGCTAATCAGGAGAATAAGGTTAACATGTCAGTTTCACTGCAAAATGAGCCCCAAGAAAACAATGGCAGAAATGCTTTTTTTCCCCCAATTCCATCCCATTTAGATTTTGTTTCCAGCTTTACACTAAGCTGCGGTATTATATGGTGCTATTAGAAAGCACAACATGCCCTGCAAAAACAAGCCCTCATAAAGCTGTGTGAATGAAAAACAAAATTATGACTCCATTACCTTTCAGGTAGTATATTAGCTCATATAGCTCACCTTAAACTTAGGATAGTCGTTCATGAGGATTGTGACAATTCCAATATAAGGTACAAACCTGAAAAATAAAGAACATAATTACATAAAGGCTGGTCACTTCAGATCTGTACATTATGGCATGGTGTACTGCAGTGGCCTATAAAAAGCAGCGAGAACTGTGGTAACTAGTCACAGTGTAACATGGTCCTGATAGGACTGTCATACTGTCACTGTAAATTACTATGTATACGTTATGCTCACAAGCATGCAATTGTAAATCTATGGTCATTAAAAGGAATTATTCTGAGTGCAGGACAATTCCATTCCACGTGTCCTAGTAGGGGATATGGAGAGGTGAAGGGGATTGTCTTTGGTGAATAACTCGTTTAAGGACCTGTCACCACAAAATGCATTTATTCTGAACTTAAAACCACCTTTGTATACAGCTCTCAGTGACTGACAGCCATCTCTGTATACACACTTACACTGAGAATGCTACCAATCATTGATAACAGCTCCCCTGTGTACAACTGTCAGTGACTGACAGCTATCTCTATACACACTTACACAGAGAATGCTATCAATCACTGATAACGTCTCCCCTGTGTACAACTATCAGTGACTGACAGCTATCTCTATACACACTTACACAGAGAATGCTATCACTGATAACACCTCCCCCTGTACAGCTATCAGTGACTGACAGCTATCTCTGTATACACACTTACACAGAGAATGCTATCAATCACTGATAACACCTCCCCCTGTACAGCTATCAGTGACTGACAGCTATCTCTGTATACACACTTACACAGAGAATGCTATCAATCACTGATAACACCTCCCCCTGTACAGCTATCAGTGACTGACAGCTATCTATGTATACACACTTACACAGAGAATGCTATCAATCACTGATAACACCTCCCCTGTGTACAACTATCAGTGACTGACAGGTATATCTGTATACACACTTACACAGAGAATACTATCAATCACTGATAACACCTCCCCTGTGTACAACTATCAGTGACTGGCAGCTATCTCTGTATACACACTTACACAGAGAATATCAATCACTGATAACACCTCCCCCGTATACAACTGTCAGTGACTGGCAGCTATCTCTGTATACACACATTATACAGAGAATCAGGGCTGTGGAGTCGGTAAGCCAAAGCCCCGACTCCAACTCCGACTCCTCAATTTCCCCTCAGCCCGACTCCGACTCAGACTCCTACTCCCTCATACATGGAGCATGTTTAAGTGATAACTTTAAACAAATTTGCATAAAATCAATAGTACAGATAAGTCATGACAAAAACAGTTTGTAATCTATCAGGCTTCTCTGGGTACAGCTCACTAAGGGCCTGATCAGAGGTGTAGCTAGAGGTTCAGCACATGGGGGGGGCGAAACATACTTGAGTGGGCCCCCCACTTATTGGCTTCCCAAACGCACGTTTCCAACTTCACAGGCACATACTACTAGTTGTGGTTATAATACTGTATTAGCAAGATGACTATATAAACTGCTAGATCCAGGGGCGTAGCTATAGGGGGTGCAGAGGTAGCAGTCACTACCGGGCCCAGGAGCCTGAGGGGGCCCAAAGACCCTTGGACCACATAAGAAGACACACAGAGCACTGAGGGAAAGGGGGCCCAAGCTGAACTCTTGCACCAGGGCCCATGAGCCTTTAGCTACGCCCCTGGCTAGATCATCTATGCTGTTAAGTACAGTACAATAGACTTTCTACATACCCTACTCTAAATACTCTACCACATAATGCAGTAAAATATAGGAGTTAAAAACAAGGGGACTCCTATGTTAAAGGAAATCTGTCCCCAGCTTTTACATCACTAAACTAACAGTCCCTTGCCCCCATCAGACCACAGATCGGCTTAATGAGCCCCCATCAGACCTCAGATCGGCTTAATGTGCCCCCATCAGACCTCAGATCAGCAGAATGTGCCCCCATCAGACCTCAGATCAGCAGAATGTGCCCCCATCAGACCTCAGATCAGCAGAATGTGCCCCCATCAGACCTCAGATCAGCAGAATGTGCCCCCATCAGACCTCAGATCAGCAGAATGTGCCCCCATCAGACCTCAGATCAGCAGAATGTGCCCCCATCAGACCTCAGATCAGCGTAATGTGCCCCCATCAGACCTCAGATCAGCAGAATGTACCCCCATCAGACCTCAGATCAGCAGAATGTGCCCCCATCAGACCTCAGATCGGCTTAATGTGCCCCCATCAGACTCCATAATGGAAGCGCTCACTTGTATTCGCCTGATTGTACTAAGGCCATCCCTGCTGGGCCCCCCCAGAAGTATTGGGCCCGGAGCATCGCCTCCCCTGACCCCCCCCCCCCTAGTAGCTACGCCTCTGGGCCTGATGTATGAAAACTGTCTAGGTCTAAAACTTTTTTGTTGCCCATAGCAACCAATCAGAGCTCCCCTTTCATTTCTCCAGAGCACTATATGAAATGAAAGGGGAGCTCTGATTGGTTGCTATGGACAACAAAGAAACTTCTACACCTAGACAGTTTTCATACATAAGGCTCTAGGTGTTTTACATCAGCAGATAGAAGCCATGAGAGCAGCTAACCTCTCCACACATGAGCTCAGAGGAAACATAAAGCAGAGAGAACATGCACTGGACATAAAGGGCAGCACACAGTCATCTCAACTAAAAGCCGAAATCCTTAGATCAGGAATAGAACAGACATTTATAGGACATTTCATCATTTCACAAATTCTTATAAATATATAAATATATTCAGCACTGAACTAAATTCATTATATATTTTAGGAGTCGGAGTCGGTCCATTTTATACCGACTCCGACTCCACCAAAATGGTGACCGACTCCGACTCCACAGCCCTGCAGAGAATGCTATCAATCACTGATAACATCTCCCCATGTACAGCTATCAGTGACTGACAGCTATCTATGTATACATACTTACACAGAGAATGCTATCAATCACTGATAACACGTCCTCTGTGTACAAGTATCAGTGAGTGACAGCTATCTCTGTATACACACTTAGGCTCCATTCACACGTCCGTGTGTCCGGTGTCCGTGTTTTGCGGATCCGCAAAACACGGACACCGGCCACGTGCGTTCCGCAATTTGTGGACCGCACATAATAGAAATGCCTTTTCTTGTCCGTGTATTCGGGCAAGAATAGGACATGTTCTATTTTTTTCGGGAGCTGCGGAACGGAAGTGCGGATTCGGACAGCACACTGTGTGCCGTCCGCATCTTTTGCGGCCCCATTGAAAGCGAATGGGTCCGCACCCGTTTGCGGACGTGTGAATGGGGCCTTACACAGAGAATGCTATCAATTACTGATAACACCCCCACCGTCTATTTTTTTTTCAGTTTTACGCAATAAAAGCATTTTTGAAAAAAAAAAAAATAATAATTATTTGTGTGTCTCCATTTTCTGAAAACCATATTTTTATTCTTATTTTTCAGACAATTGTCTTATGTAGGGGTTTTTTTTGCGGGATGAGATGATGGTTTAATTGATACTATTTTGGGGTAAATATGACTTTTTGTGATGTAAGGTGACAGTTTTTATGAATTTTTCTTAACAGCGTTCACCTGCTGGGGAGGATTATGTGATACTCGGGGCCCATTCACTATAATGGTGGCGGGCCAGAGGTCGGGCCGCAGCACGGCAAACATACCAATAGGCGACCAGATAAAAACAGCAGCATGTTGTACTTTTATTCCGGCCACCTCTTGGCAAGTTTACCGTGCTGCAGTCGGACCTCCTGGCCCGCCCCCATTATAGTGAATGGAGCCAGAGCGGACTTCTGGCGGTGGACTTGCGGGAGCACGGATCCGGCAGACTGTTCCCCCGCCCGAAACAGGCTACCGCAAGTGCAAAAGTAACCATCTGCAGGCCTCCATAGGAATATACTTGTGATGAACGATCCCCCAATCTCTGTGTGGGGAAGCCATTTGGATCCCCGGAGTGAGGCTGCTCAGATGCCATGGTCACAACTGATGTCGGTAATAGGCGTCATCGCCGATTGCAGACATAAGCTGAAAACAGCAGAAACCTGGGGACTATGCTGCCAGCTTAGCTTGCGAATGGGCGCTAATTTTTAAACATTGGACTTCTGCTGCAGTGCTCTGTGAGTCATTTGGCCTCTTCCTAGGCCATCGTACATCGGTGACATGGCCTAGGCGCAGCACAGTCCCAAGGCCAAGGGGGCTGAGCTGCAATGCCAAGCACAGCCATTATCCAGTGGACAGCGCTGTGCTTGGTAAGCTGTGAGGACGCTGCAGTGTGCATCAGAGTTCAGGTGAGTGTTCTGGCCAGCAATATCAAAATCCCAGAGAACCTCTATAATACACAATATTTTATATATCCTAGATTTTAAGTTAAAGTGCCATAATAAGGGTTAAATTCAAAACCAACTTGCAAACGTCCTACGAGATGCGTCTTGAAGAATAAGGCAGTAATGAAGACCATCTACCAAGGCTTCGGAAGCATTACAGAAGAATACTAAAATCTGACAATACATCCTGAGCTGCTGGCAGGACCCAGGGGGATCAGCCAGTGCTTTGTATTCACATGCTTGTCTCAGCAGATGATGCAAATTGGAAACGTTCTTGTGTTGATGTGAGAATTATTCATGGCGTGTTAATGATGTGAGTCAGTGACAGTGACCTATGGATGTATCACTGCAGAAGTGCTAACAATTCTCCATCTAGTTCAATTTATAGTATGAGTCTCCTGCACACTGACGAAATTCCACGTAACAGATTGTTAGGTTAACAACAGGGGGTTAAGAGGTAGCAAATCAACTGGAGTGACAGAACACTTCCCGCATAACCGGCTCAACACTCATATTCACTCCAGACTGACAGATCATTTTTTGCAGCTCTAAAATATTACGAAACTTCACTATACAGTGCACCAATACCTCATGAATGTCCATCAGCTGCACTAACGTCATGCGGTATACAGTGTAAAGCTGTGAGGGATCTCATGCTCGGGCTAAAAACAGCAGCGTATACAGCATTTATGTATCAGATATATATCTATGATACTGTATATACAGCTATATGATAGCTGATACTTAGATGTTGTATATAGTAGTTATCAATATATAGGTGTATATACCATACCATATATTTATAGCTGATACTTAGAAAATATATATATATATATATATATATATATATATATATATATATATATATATATATATATATATCTATCTATCTATATCTATCTATCTATATATATATATATATATATATATATACACACACACATACACATACACACACACACACACAGTACAGACCAAAAGTTTGGACACACCTTCTCATTCAAAGAGTTTTCTGTATGTTCATGACTATGAAAATTGCAGCTTCACACTGAAGGCATCAAAACTATGAATTAACACATGTGGAATTATATACTTAACAAAAAAGTGTGAAACAACTGAAAATATGTCTTATATTCTAGGTTCTTCAAAGTAGCCACATTTTGCTTTGATTACTGCTTTGCACACGCTTGGCATTCTCTTGATGAGCTTCAAGAGGTAGTCACCTGAAATGGTATTCCAACAGTCTTGAAGGAGTTCCCAGAGATGCTTAGCACTTGTTGGCCATTTTGCCTTCACTCTGCGGTCCAGCTCACCCCAAACCATCTCGATTGGGTTCAGGTCTGGTGACTGTGGAGGCCAGGTCATCTGGCGTAGCACCCCATCGTTCTCCTTCTTGGTCAAATAGCCCTTACACAGCCTGAAGGTGTGTTTGGGGGTCATTGTTCTGTTGATAAATAAATGATGGTCCAACTAAACGCAAACCGGATGGAATAGCATGCCGCTGCAAGATGCTGTGGTAGCCATGATGGTTCAGTATGCCTTCAATTTTGAATAAATCCCCAACAGTGTCACCAGCAAAGCACCCCCACACCATCACACCTCCTCCATGCTTCACGGTGGGAACCAGGCATGTAGAGTCCATACGTTCACTTTTTCTGCGTCGCCCTTTCCTGGGGCGGTCCTCATGTGAGACAGTTTCTTTGTAGCGCTTGATGGTTTTTGCGACTGCACTTGGGGACACTTTCAAAGTTTGCCCAATTTTTCGGACTGACTGACCTTCATTTCTTAAAGTAATGATGGCCACTCATTTTTCTTTACTTAGATGCTTTTTTCTTGCCATAATACAAATTCTAACAGTCTATTCAGTAGGACTATCAGCTGTGTATCCACCTGACTTCTGCCCAACACAGCTCATGGCCCTAACCCCATTTATAAGGCAAGAAATCCCACTTATTAAACCTGACAGGGCACACCTGTGAAGTGAAAACCATTTCAGGTGACTACCTCTTGAAGCTCATCAACAGAATGCCAAGTGTGTGCAAAGCAGATCAAAGCAAAAGGTGGCTACTTTGAAGAACCTAGAATATAAGACATATTTTCAGTTGTTTCACACTTTTTTGTTAAGTATATAATTCCACATGTGTTAATTCATAGTTTTGATGCCTTCAGTGTGAATCTACAATTTTCATAGTCATGAAAATACAGAAAACTCTTTGAATGAGAAGGTGTGTCCAAACTTTTGGTCTGTACTGTATATAAATTATATATATATATATATATATATATATATATATATATATATATATATATATATATAGTTATATATATAGCCGTTATCAGTCCAAGCATGAGATTGCTAGATATCGCTTGACACAGGGATTTATAGGAGCACCTATGGACATGACAGGAGACCAGAATCCTGCAGTGAGTAGAGTCATTTACAAATTCTGCATGCACCATGAAAAGGCTTTTTAATTTTGTTTTTATAACTTCTGTAAATTTAAAAAAAAATATTTTTGGGTCAAATAAAATCCACCTTGATCCACCTGGATTTTATTTGACCCAAAAATGTCAATGTAAGTAAGATGATCTTGAATAATAATGTGCAGCAAGTAAACGCCAGTATGTGGACATCTTGCACACGCATCTAGAGATCACTTCATCCAGAGAAGCAGCATGGTGAAGACATATCATTAAGTGAGCCCGCAGTCAATATTTACTTGGGAGTTAGATGAGGTTTTATAATTGGGGGGCTGATCCTCCACTACTCACAGCAGAACCAGTTATTAGACTGATGGGTTCAAGCAGAGCAATCACATTCTGAACAAACCCTTTCAGCAAGTAAAGTGCAGAATCTTTGGATAGTTAACAATAGAAAGCAATGACTGGAGAAAAGCAGGACAGGAGAGCAAGCAGGGAGCGCACAGGGCTGAACCTACATGAGGTGTGACAGGCACCCAGGACTCTACTGTAGACGGTCCGGACTGGGATGACATTTAATACAACATTCAATCATTTGTTATTAAGTACATATTCTAAGGCTACACATCTGCGTTTTTGTCTGACCATGATAATACATTGGCTGCATCTGTTATGAACGGATCCGGTTGTATTATCTCTAAAATGAACGAGATGGGTGCTGGATTGACTTACATTGTGTTTCATGCCGGATCCGTCTTGCTCTGCATCCCATGGGAACCGGAACGGAATGCATTCTGGAGCACTCTGTTCCATTCAGTTTGACACTGAATGGGGACAAAACTGAAGCATTTTCCTTCAGTTCTGAGATCCTATGATGCATCTCAATACCGGAAAGGAAAAATGCAGATGTGAAAGTAGCCTAATCTAACAGGAAGTAGCATTGCAAATAGTCTTAGGGTACGTTCACACAAAGGTTTCTGTGGCAGTTCCAAGTGGGTTGGAAAGGAATGAGAACTAAAAAAGGAAGGACTTATCAACCTTCCTAATGGATCCACTTCTGGCTTTGGCTCAAAAAAACTGCCACAAAAAACTGTGTGAATCCACCCTTAAAAGGGATTGTCTGTCCATTAAATTTTTTTTTTAAAAACAGTGGAGAATGCTTTAAACCCAAGACATAATATCCCACTCCCCGTCCTCTGTTAGTCTCTACTTCCTGTTTCTTCTCAACACGGACATGTGACCACTGCTGCCACCTCACTGGTGGCTGATCAGTCACTGCTACATCCAATGCTTGGCTGCAGTGGTCACTTGTCCGTATCGAGTACATGGGATCAGTGAAGTTAGTATCATTTCCTCAATTATTTCAAAAGCGCTCTAAGGAGATATGTTCACATGGCATCTTTTGACTCCAAAAATTTGGTGTGGATGTCACACCAAAAAGGCGCTGCAGGCCACGTGGAGGCGCCACCTTCTCAATGGGATGTTGTAACCCATGTGGTCGTGGAAACTGAAAAGAAAGCACACGTCCATTCCCCTTTTGAAATAATGGGAGGCCGATTCTGCACGGCCACGGCTGACTTTTTGGTGCAGAACTGTGCCAAACTTCCAGTGCCAAAAGATGCCGTGCAAACATACTCTTAGTGTTTTTTCAAAAATACTAAGAAGGGAAAACCCCTTTTATTACTCTATTGCCCTGTTCTTGCCAACCCACAGAAGTGTTACTACAAACAAAAACCATGCGACGTCTGTTCCTGTAGTCTGTTACCATGGATACACATTGTGCATAGGAGCTGGAGACACAAATCGGCAGAATAGTTTTAGTCAAAAATATATGCAAGGTCGCTTAACACTTTTTTCCCATTACAGGTACAGCAAAAAACGTAACCCGCAATGCTAGGAAGGCTTGTCCCCGTCGAGGCATGCTATTGGCTGCTCCCACTCGTTGGCGGATGTTTTGATTGGAGATGCAGCGGCAGCCGCGCAAGGATCAGGAACAACGCGGGTGTTTTAGATAACCCCTTTAAGAACTGTATTTATGACTGAAGTATAGGTCTGTGATATGCAGGTTGGGAAGATAAACTAAATGCTACCTCTTTAAGGGCCCTTGCACACGACTGTATGCCCTCCGAGACATACCGTCCGTGAGCGGGCCATATGTCCCGGAGCGGCATTGATTGTGTGCACCGGAGCGCACAGCATCATAGATCATAATGATGCTTTGCACGTTGGGCCGCCCGCGGGACTATTGTCCTGCACTCATAAGATCATATCAGTGCGGGACAGTAGTCCTGTGTACGGCCCGATGTGCACAGCATCATTGTAATCTATGATGCTGTGTGCACGAGCAATGCCGCTCCGGGACATATGGCCCGCTCACGGACCGTATGTCTCGGAGGGCATACGGTCGTGTGTAAGGGCCCTAAAGGGGTTATTCAATACAATAAACTGCCCCCCCCAATATGTCGGGCCCCTCACAGGAAATATACTTACCTCACTCTCATGCACGAGAAGAAGCACAAGTGGCAGTGCAGGGACCAGAAGCGGTGCGGGGAGCAGGGTAAGTATATTCCCTGTGAGGTGCCCGGCATATGGGGGGGGGGGGGGGCAGTTTATAGTATTGGATAACCCCTTTAAGGGTGAGTTCAAACTTCAGAAAAGTTTAATGTAGGTAAGATTTTGCTATGGACGTCAATGATTAAAAATATAAAGACAAGCCACAAAAAAACAAAACCTTCCTCTTGCTGGCAATTGCAGCATAACATCTAGGATTCTTTAAGATGTATCTTTGTGATACAAGTGAATGCTGCCTTATTAAGAGCTTTTACTTCACATCTGCCAAGCCTTGATCAATTGTGGCACTTTTATAGCCCAAAGTTCTGAAGATGTCCTTTGATCCGATGTAGAGCTGACCAACGCTAAAATCAGACAAAGCTGCACGGAGGTGAAGAGGCTTGTTCTGACTAAGACCGGTTTGGTACCCCTGAAGATGTCCTTTGATCAGATGTAGAGCTGACCAACGCTAAAATCAGACAAAGCTACACGGAAGTGAAGAGGCTTGTTTTGACTAAGACCGGTTTCAGACAGCCGTGTGCATCCTGGAAAAATGGGTCTAAATGAAAAAAATGATTTAAGTACTTTTCTGTAAACATCCTTAAGGTGAATAATATGGATGTTGTAAGTTGGTTTTATATTATGTATTACTATAGCGACAGGCCGCATCTGCGCATGCTGGCTGGGTCGCAATGTAGAGTTTAAAAGGTCATGCGATTACGTCATGACGTTGAGAGGCCTGAAGAAGCGTATCTACGCGAAACGGCCGTCGCCGCTTGTTGGTGCCTGCTGAGGCGTTCTGTACCCCTGCCGTTACATGTTCCATTGAGAATAAAGAGAACCTTGGATATTATTCGGTGAGTGCCGTCCTTTTCTATATTTCGTTTTTTGTGGTACTTCACGGACTGAGCACCACCGAGTCCTGCAGCGGTCTGCCGTCTGAGTTGTCCTTCCTTTCCCCTTTGTATGGGAGAAGCAGTGCCATCCTACTTACCTTTCTTGTTGGGCATCCTGGAAAAATGTTCCATGTGATGGGCACAATTCCATGAGCGACCATGACGTGGCTGGCCTTAACTTACAGCAGTATAATGATTAATGATGCTGTTGGTAATTGCATGACTGTGGGGCTTCTGTACTGTAATCACAGCATCACGTGATCAGACAAGAATTCAAAGCAATCACTATGATACTGCAAGTTTGGGTCAGACGAGCCACGTTTGGCCTGGGAAATGCAGTTGGCACAAGGACCATTTTGTCCCAGGATGTACACAACGGTTTGAACCGGCCTTATAATTGGAATGTTGTTACATGTGGGAAAACCACTTACCCCCTTGCTCTTCCGACAACATCCTTCTTTTCCAGCCAGTTCTGGCCCTGCTTGTAAAGTCCCCGATCATCCACGGCATTGTTGTCTCCCTTGGTTAAAAATTTTATGTCTCCATTTTCCCTTAAAAAAAAAATAAAATAAATGATCACCAAAGAATTTACAATCTAACATGAGCTGTTTTCATGCGTTCACTACTTTTAACAAACAGGCTTGTCATGATTCAGACATTCAGAAGACTTAAGACATTTTCCAGTTTTATCAGGACAAAGCAAAAAAAAAAAAAGGGTGTCTGTTCAAAAAAGACGCCACAAATAAAATAAAAATAGCTGGGCGCTGATGCAGTAAGTACGGCTTGTGACTGCTGGGAGCCTGTGAACAAAGACCGACGGGCAGATATCAGTGGATCTGTGCTGGATCAGAAGGGGATTGAAGATGAAAATGCAGCTTTGTGCTGTAATAAAAATGATTTGATTGAAGAAGGGAATTCAAGAGGTGAAAACTTTCTAACAATATGAATCAGATCGATTTCTTACAGGATGCACTGAGCGCAGGGGATTGCATGATGTTGAAAATAGCTAACATTTCTTTTCTCAATTTACCTTTTTTAAATGTACACTACCAGAAAATGAAAAAAAAAAAAAAAACACCTGGAGGGGGTTACACGTAGAGATCAAAGATCTTTACTTTACATACAGACTATTGTCTGCATCACAGTTGTTTTTTTGGTCTGACAGCACTGTCTTTCGAGATCTCTACTTGGGCTCGTGCACACAAACGGATTTTATGTCTGTGTCCGTTCTGTTATTTTTGCGGCCAGTAAGTGGAGCCATTCACTTCAATGTGTCCGGATGGCTGTTCTGCAAAAAAAAAAAAAAATAGAACATGTCGTATTACTGTCCGCATTATGGACAAATATAGGACTGTTCTATTAGTGGCCAGCTGTTCCGTTCTGCAAAATATGGAATGAACACAACGTATACCCTGCTGTAGGGTTGTCACGATACCAAAAGTTTGATTCGATTTCAATACCAAGAAAAAGTATTGCGATTTTGATTCGATACCATTCGATACCACGCCGAAAATAATAAAACACCCAAAAATCTGTGTGCCCCCGTCAGACCTCAGGGCAGCCCACTGTGCCCCCGTCAGACCTCAGGGCAGCCCACTGTGCCCCCGTCAGACCTCAGGGCAGCCCACTGTGCCCCCGTCAGACCTCAGGGCAGCCCACTGTGCCCCCGTCAGACCTCAGGGCAGCCCACTGTGCCCCCGTCAGACCTCAGGGCAGCCCACTGTGCCCCCGTCAGACCTCAGGGCAGCCCACTGTGCCCCCGTCAGACCTCAGGGCAGCCCACTGTGCCCCCGTCAGACCTCAGGGCAGCCCACTGTGCCCCCGTCAGACCTCAGGGCAGCCCACTGTGCCCCCGTCAGACCTCAGGGCAGCCCACTGTGCCCCCGTCAGACCTCAGGGCAGCCCACTGTGCCCCCGTCAGACCTCAGGGCAGCCCACTGTGCCCCCGTCAGACCTCAGGGCAGCCCACTGTGCCCCCGTCAGACCTCAGGGCAGCCCACTGTGCCCCCGTCAGACCTCAGGGCAGCCCACTGTGCCCCCGTCAGACCTCAGGGCAGCCCACTGTGCCCCCGTCAGACCTCAGGGCAGCCCACTGTGCCCCCGTCAGACCTCAGGGCAGCCCACTGTGCCCCCGTCAGACCTCAGGGCAGCCCACTGTGCCCCCGTCAGACCTCAGAGCAGCCCACTGTGCCCCCGTCAGACCTCAGAGCAGCCCACTGTGCCCCCGTCAGACCTCAGAGCAGCCCACTGTGCCCCCGTCAGACCTCAGAGCAGCCCACTGTGCCCCCGTCAGACCTCAGAGCAGCCCACTGTGCCCCCGTCAGACCTCAGAGCAGCCCACTGTGCCCCCGTCAGACCTCAGAGCAGCCCACTGTGCCCCCGTCAGACCTCAGAGCAGCCCCTGTCAGACCTCAGAGCAGCCCACTGTGCCCCCGTCAGACCTCAGATCAGCCCACTGTGCCCCATCAGACCTCAGAGCAGCCCACTGTGCCCCATCAGACCTCAGAGCAGCCCACTGTGCCCCCATCAGACCTCACATCAGCCCATTCTGCCACCATTAGAATAAAATAAAAAAGTCTCTTACCTGTCCTGCGCCACGGCTCCGCTCCGGGTCTGGCGCTCTGTGTCTTCTCCTAACTGCGTGCAGCATCAGGTCAGAGTGCGTACACTACGTCCTGACGCTGTACGCGGTCAGGACAGTGCAGCGCAGGCAGAGATGTCAAATGAGCGCCGGAGCGGAGCCGCGGCGCAGGACAAGTAAGAGACTTTTTTATTTTATCTGCAAAAGGTATCGCAAAAGAGCAAATCCCGGTACCGAATCGATACTGGTATAAAAGTATCGATTCAGTATCGAAATATCGATACCCGTGACAACCCTACCCTGCTGCAGAACCCAAAATTAAGGGTGCACCACCTTGGCTGTGTGATCATTGACCAAGCATCAACGAAGCTCCATCACATTAAGTTTTCCAGATGTTCTCTTTTCATTGTCCACTGGTGTATACAAGTCTAAAAACGCAGTGCTGTTTAATGTCACACTTAGCTTTATGGGGGTTACAGCTCCATCTGCTTTCACGCACACATCCAGAAAGTACATGTACCTCTAGTGTACCCAGCCTCTTGTCAGAGACATGAGCAGAGTGGTGTATGGACTCCTATACTTTGAGCTTGCTACTGCCTCTCTGAGGATCAGCTGAACAGACATACAGCACCAAAGAAGCAGAGAGCTCAGTTGAGGCATTTGGCCTATTAGTTTCGGTGAACATATGTAGTCTCAGTATCCAGACCCTGACTGATCAAAACTTGTCATGTCAAAAGTTTTCTGAAAATGGAGGCACGTTACAATATAAAGTTCTGTTCTGGCTGCCTATAGCTGCCACTAGGAAGCGCTGCTGGGGTTGCTGAAGACCATGTTATCACTGGGACCTGTATAATGCATAAAACAAAGTTAACTTTGAACATTTTTTTTATCAAAATTACGCGGACCATGGGGGCCAACCACCAACAAAAACATTGAGGCATGAGTATTTGAATGGAAGAAGGTATATTATAAAATACATCCATACTGAATTTAGGTTCTATTTATAATGGACCCCCGCCCCCCACAAAGGGTACACTAAAGCCATTAGCACCAAAGTGGACCTGTGTGTTAACATTCCCTTCACAATGCCTGGAATCAAGCATTCCTTAAGCAGGAGCCATTATGGAAATGTCACAATTGGGCTGAACCATTTTTTTACCCCAGGATTTGATATTTTCCAGCACAACAATCTCCGCGACATGAACATTTGACCATTGTAAGATACAATCCCAAGTACCAGAATAGTTTCAAATCAAAGTGATGAGATCTTTCAAAAACAAGGACATTTCTTGAAGATTTTAAAGGAAATCTGTCACATGATTTTAGTGTTTTAAACTAAAACTATAGCCATGTTCAGTAAAGTACCTGAGTCTAGATGTGGTCTCCAATCTTTCTTTTCAGCTTCCGTTTTCGTTTTATTTTACTTTTTCTGATATGTAAATTTTCTCTGAAGGAGCCCAGAGGGGCATTAGGGAGCCCAGTAACGCCCCCTTCCTGTGCCCAGCACGCCTTCTTACTTGTCCAAAACACGCCTAATCAGGGACGGACTAGCGGCCCATATTAGCATTGTAGGCCGCCGCCCCCCTCAACTACGTCACGGCAGCTCTGGAAACCAATCGCAGAGCTGCCTGCTTCGCCCGGCCGAAATCTCGCGAGATTTATGTTATATTATGCAACTTACACCTTTAGTCCGTCCCTGATTAGGCGTGTTTTGTACAAGTAAGAAGGCGGGCTGGGCACAGGAGGGGGGCGTTACTGGGCTCCCTAACGCCCCTCTGGGCTCCTTCAGAGAAAATTTACATATCAGAAAAAGTAAAATAAAACAAAAACGGAAGCTGAAAAGAAAGATTGGAGACCACATCTAGACTCAGGTACTTTACTGAACATGGCTATAGTTTTAGTTTAAAACACTAAAATCATGTGACAGATTTCCTTTAAAGTTTTTGCATACTAATGATTATGTGATCTTCCCAGTCTCAATGATTCACCTTTCTGGTTTTCACAACCATCTGGTGCACCAAGGCTGTTGTTGCTGAATCCGGAGCTCCAGTCCATTTCTGTGCTGGCCTGACAGTGTAGAGGTAATCAGTGTGCTTGATAGGTGCATGTGCTGTATAGTACTGACTCGCCAGGCGGATGGATGCATGTGCAGTACAGGTTCCATCAGCCCGGGATGCTTCAGTACTGAACAGCGTGCACACCAATAAAAGAAGTGCACGCACTGCCGTGAGATGTGATTACCTCTACACTGCCTGTTATTTAGAGCAGGGAGAGAAACTGACTGGAACTCCAGGTGTAAGTTGCATAAAATAACATAACTTCTCTGAATTTGGGCTGCTGATCAACATGAGACAAATGGGATTGGATTCAGCTGCCACGGGCACACCTCCCATGTTAGCTGGTGACAGATGCCCTTTAAATGCTGGACTATGTATGACAAATACTATGGCATGTGGTTGACAGATATAACTCACTTTTCATGTATTTTGAGAACACGATGTACAATTGGGATCTCTCTTCCTTCTATTCTGAAGACCACGATTTCTCCGACTCTGATAGGATCATCAACACGGTTGGTCAAAAAGAGCAGATCCCCACGATGAAAAGCTGGTTCCATGCTGCCACTGGGATTATAGAAGAAAAGGCGTCAGTCGATTCTGGACACGGAGGAGCAGCATAAGAGAGAGAAACAGCCCACAGCGACACCGATGTCTACAATGTCATATTTCTAAGATTACAAACATACAGTCAAATATTAGGGATTATTAGATATTTTAATATTCAGCATAAAATACCTTTACACCTAGAGCACCTAAATCATTTGAATGGTTTGTACAAGAATAAACCCCAGCCCATCAACCGTGGTCCCAATACTTACCTATAAAAGACAGAACGCAGAGTTAAAGGGGTTATCCAAGTTCTATAATGCCCACCTCCCACCATATGCCCGGTCTCCTCACAGTGGTTGTACTCATCTCACTCCTTGGCACCCGCGTCGCTTCTCATACTGACACGGCCGCCACTGCATCTCCCCGTCAAAATGATGAACACATCTGACGTCCTGGGTGGGGGGTGGTACATAATAGCAGGCCGCACTAGGAACAAGCCTCCCTCGCATCACCCGCAATGCTAGGGAGGCTCGTTCCCCTCACGGCCTGCTATTGGCTGCCTCCACCCCGACCCGCCGGATGTTTTCATCCAAGTGACGGAGAGATGCAGCGGCGGCCGTGCCGGGAGCGAGGTAAGTGCAACCTCTGTGAGGGCCCCATATGGTGGGGGCATTTTAGAACTTAGATAACCCCTTTAGTGTTAGCAAATAGGAGCATTCAGTGGAAAGGTTCAGTCTAGACGCCGTCAGTTCAAAAAACGGACCGCATATGGATGGAAAAAATTACATATTAGTGTGCCATGTCTCATTGATGTACTCCTTTCAGACCTGTCTTGCATGTCTTAGAACTAGATTAACCCCTTGACAACCCACTCCATAAAAGTGAACTCATACAGGGAGTGTGCGTCGAGAACAGTGTGACAAAACCACCCGCATTTTACCACTGGTATAGGTTGTTTCACAATGGGACTTTTTGCCTAAACACTTGGAACGGTAAAAAAACGCTGAAAACGTATTTTTATTTGCACAAACTAAGTGAGAGAAGACATGTATGGTGCATTTTCTGAGCATACGGCACACTTACCTGCCCGTGGGAACACACCTTCATAGTGCAAAACAGGAGTGCTTAGAGGACCTGTGCAGTACTATTATGGTGCACTAACTGTATGGGCACCACGTGGTACACAGTCACACCTTACTGCCACGTAAGCCATAATCAAAGCTGAATACAAGGTGCATGGGGGTTGCATAACAAGGGACCCTAGGGGCTCCCTAAGTTGAATGTTGTAAGGGTCTACTTGTGATACACTGCAGGTCACTACTTGTGTATTCTTCTTGATGAATGGACCTCAGTTCAACGCAATAGTCCTTAAAGGGGTTCTCCAGGAATTAAAAAAATGAAACTACTTAAATATTATTTTATAATAAATATATTCACAAATACCTTTCATTAGTTATAATGGCTAGTTTTGTCTAGGCAGCAATAAAATGGCCGCCGTCCTATGAGTACACATAAAACCTGTCCTAATCACACAGCAGGACGTTACTTTACAACACTGAGCTAAAGAGCTGCCTCATCCTCCTCTCTGTTCTGCCTGTTAGGAATCATGATTATGAATACAGATGAATCTCTGTGGGAATGGAGAAGATGAAACATGAGAGGAGGGTGAGGTGCGGCTAATGAGCAGCAGCTCTTGTATGCAGTCTCCATTACCACAGTCTGCCCTCTCTGTACTTCATGTCCCTTCATGAACTAAATTCCCCAGAGATTCAGCTAAAGTTCTTATAATCTGTATTCAGGATTACAATCCCTGACAAGTAGAGAGGAGGAGGTAGCTCTTTACCTCAGTGTTGTAAAGTAACTTGTCCTCATGTGTGATCAGGACAGGTTTTGTGTGAACTGATGGGACAGCGGCCATTTTGTTTCCCCTGATGATTGCTCCCCAGACAAAACGAGCCATTATAAATAAAGGTATTTGGAAATATATTTATAATAAAGTAATATTTAAGCATTTTCTTAATTCCCAGAGAACCCCTTTAAGTCCAAGAGACAATGTTCACTGATATAGTAAGTGGCCCCAATGGAAGGTCATAGTACGTCACATACAAAGATGATAAGTAAAAGTGAAAATCAATCGCCTATAGTCGAAGTGGGAAAACATGACAGCTCTATATCAGCGCACATGATAGACTTCTCCTGCGACAGAAGTATAGTCTATTTACTTTTCCTATCCATGCTTAAGGAAAAATACATAAAACCTTTGGATAGCCTTTTACAAGCACCTTCCCTGATTGCTCTTCAAGAAGGAACATGCCGCCACCTCGCATCCACACGCCTTGATATTTACACAAACATGGCATGAAGACCAGTACAACACATCCGCGTGACCTTTAAAGGTAATCTCCACTAATTTGAGAGGAGATGTCAGGTTCACCCAGTGTTTGCTTTATGAAGCCATCAATCACAATAAATATATCCAGCGGAAAGAGAAAGAAAGAAATGGGCAATTGTGATAAGGAAAAGGGTAAGGCGATTAACGCTGAAACCTGGAGGACAGCCAGAAAAATAGCCTTATCTCTCCGATTTGCATAATTCTGATTAGCTGCCGGTTGATGAGGCAAAAATGCCTATATTAATAAAAACTAGGGTTATTAACCGGAGAAGTACAGCGATAATTCCTGAGCACTATCCTGAATATTTCTCCACATTAATGATTACAATGCCGGCTTCTCACTCCCCACCCCCTCCTATCCCCTGGGTGACTTTCATGGACTTTTTCCAAATGTACTAACTTTGTATCTAACGATGAGTTGGCCTACAGGACCCAAGCCACCAATAAAGCCTTAAAGGGAACCTGTCACCACAAAAATACAATGTAATCTGCAGGCAGCATGTTACAGAGCAGGAGGAGCTGAGCAGATGATATATAGTTTTATGGGAAAACAGGGGCGTAGCTATAGGGGGTGCAGAGGTAGCAGTCGCTACCGGGCCCAGGAGCCTGAGGGGGCCCAAAGACCCTTGTAACGCATAAGAAGACACACAGAGCACTAAGAGGAGGGGGGCCCAAGCTGAACCAGGGCCCATGAGCCTTTAGCTACGCTCCTGTGGGAAAAGATTCAGTAAAACTTGTAATTTATACATTAAACCTTCAGAGAAACGTGGGAGCTCCCTCTAGCAGAGTTAGGGCTCATGTACACAAACATATTTTTTGTGTGGCCCGTATGCAGAACCATTCACTTCAATGGGGCAGCAATACATGAGAAATTACTAGTGTGCATTCCGTTTCCACATATCTGCATGGTCGTTCAGCAAAAAAATAGAACATGTCCTATTATTGTCCACGTTACAGACACGGATAGGACTGTTCTACTAGGGGCCGGCTGTTTCGTTCTGCAAAATATATAATGCACACAGCCGGTACACGCGTTCTGCAGAATTGTATGGACTACAAAACAATAACGGTTGTGTGCATCAACCCTTAGGAGCTGTTCACATCTAGTTTTTGCTGCACCCATAGACTATAACGGGGTAAACATAGTTCCAAAGTGCATAGTTTTGCAGAATAGAATAACATAGTATACCATGCTTTTCTGTCCTGCAAACCCCCCCCCCAAAAAAAAACGGATAAAAACACACACACATACATATATTCTTTACATTGCAGTGAATGTGAAACAGATGGAAATGTAAGACAATATATTTCAGTCTGTTAAACATATCCGCTTTTTTCAGATTATGCCTTCAAATCTTCATTTTGAAAAGAAAGGTTTCACAAAAACAAGTTTTTTTGTTAAAAAATGAACAAAAGCATACTGAAACGTAAATACATCCAACAAATGTATACAAAAAAACACCACAAAATTGCATACATATATGTACATTTTTCTTTAACTAACATAGCAAGATAGTTTATAAGGCAGAAAAACTCTGTCCATCAAGTTCAGCCTGTTATCCTATTGATCCAAAGGAAGGCAAAAAAACCCTGTGAGGTAGAAGACATCTAATACCTATAACCTATAATATTACTAATACTGTGCCACCCTAGGCACTTTATTTAAAAAAAAAAAAAGTGTGGCAAGGGTGAGAAAGGGGAGTGGTCAAAAGTAGAGACAAATTTGTCTTCATTTTTTTTTGTGCAACTGCTGAAGCCAGCCATAAGTTTAGGGCAGCTCTGAGCGGTTGTAGATTTCCATTTAGGCGCACAGACTGCTGGAGGATGTGCCTGTTTGTGCCTCATCATAAATTAGGCAGTCTGACAGTCAGGGGATATAAAGACCACCACAGATATGAAGACCCCTAAGCACCAGTATTGATAAATCTCCCCCTAAGTGTTTTATATAAACTATTAGAAAACTGAGGAACACATGAAAGTGTTAGGCTACTTTCACACTAGCCTTTACTACGGATCCGGTGGGTGAAGGGGCTCTTCAGTTCAGTTTTGTCCCCATTGACAATGAATGGGGACAAAACTGAAGCGTTTCATTCCGGTATTGAGCCCCTATGACGGAGCTCTATACTGGAATAAAACAACTCTAGTATGAAAGTAGCCTAACAAAAAGAAAGAAACACTGGGGCAGATTTACTAATCATAAAGATGGCGTAAGATTAAAGGGGTTGTCTCACTTCAGTAAGTGGCATTTATCATGTAGAGAAAGTTATTACAAGACACTTACCAATGTATTGTGATTCTCCATATTGTCTCCATATTTTTCCATCACATTATACACGGCTCGTTTCCATGGTTACAGACCACCCTGCAATCCATCAGTGGTGGTCGTGCTTGCACAATATAGGAAAAAGTGCTGGCCTCTCTGGTGGCCGGGACTGTAGGATCGCACATATGCTGGTGCTTTTTCCTATATTGTGCAAGCACGACCACCACTGATGGATTGTAGGGTGGTCTGTAACCATGGAAACGAGCCGTGTATAATGTGATGGAAAAATATGGAGACAATATGGAGAATCACAATACATTGGTAAGTGTCTTGGTACCTGTCCTACTCTCAGGTAGGGGCTCATTTTTTGCGGGATGAGATGACGATTAGATTGGTACTATTTTTGGGGGCATACGCTTTTTTGATCGCTTGGTATTACATTTTTTGTGACGAAATGTGACAAAAAAATGGCTTTTTTTAGACAGTTTTTATTTTTTACAGTGTTCACCTGAGGGGAGAGATCATGCTATATTTTTGTAGAGCAGGTTTTTACGGATGTGGCAATACCCAATATGTATACTTATTTTTATTTATTTAAGTTTTCCACAATAATATCCTTTTTGAAACAAAAAAAATCATGTTTTAGGGTCACCATAGTCAGAGAGCTGTAGTTTTTTTATTTTTTGGGCGATTGTCTCAGGTAGGGGCTCATTTTTTGCGGGATGAGATGACGATTAGATTGGTTCTATTTTTGGGGGCATACGCTTTTTTGATCGCTTGGTATTACATTTTTTGTGATGAAATGTGACAAAAAATGGCTTTTTTTGTTAGACAGTTTTTATTTTTTATGGTGTTGACCGGGGCGGGCTGGATCATGTGATATTTTAATAAAGCAGGTTTTTACGGACGTGGCGATACCTAATATGTATATTTTTTTATTTTATTTTCTATTTTTGTGTGTTTCTTTATGGGGAAGGGGCTTTTTTTTTATTGAAACTATTTTTTTTTTTTTTTTTGTTAAAACACTTTTATTTAACTTTTTTTTTAACATTTCACTTATGTCCCAGTAAGGGACTTTAACATTTCAGGGTCTGATCCCTGATTGAATGCAGCACAATACATCTGTATTGTGCTGCATTCAACTGTCAGCGTCTCACACTGTGAGACGCTGACCGTTGCCTAGGAGACCCAGCGCTGTGGCTGGGTCTCCTGGGCTTCCGTAGATGGGAGTTCCGATGCCTCTGGGCAAGGCATCGGGGCTTCCATCTCAGCCATCGGGGGCCCCCCCACCGCCTCACGGGGACCCGATGACTTTAACAGCTGCCGAAATTACCTTGTATGCCGCGGTCAGCGTGACCGCGGCATACAAGGGGTTAATCCGCCGGCATCGGTGTAATCACCGGTGCCGGCGGATACAGCAGAGGCCCGGCTGTTAGTATCAGCCAGGCCCCTGCTGCAGATTGCGGCAGCGGGCGGCAGCAGCAGTACCTTAACCCTAGGACGAAAATGCTTGTCCTAGGGCGTTAAGTAACGCCATATTAGGATGAGCATTCTCGTCCTAGGTCGTCAAGGTGTTAAAGGGAGTCTTTCACCTGTTTTTTAACTATATAACTAAGAGCAATGCCCCACAGAAGATTGCAGACACATCCCAGACATACCTGTGTGTACTGTGTATTACATGTCCAGGAAAAGCACTTTTATTCTGCAGGAAAACAGCTGCCAAGTGCCCATCTCTGCTGCTGCAAGTGCTCAGCTGAAAGTGAAACTAAAAACAGCAACATATGATATGATTTTGGTATCATTTGACAGCTCGGAATGTCAGCTTTCAAAGAAGGTCAGAACCATTTTTCTATCTGCTACCAATCCCAAGATAGGAGCAGCTAAAGCAGCCCTCCCCTCTTCAGTTCGGTTTGCTTTGAGCACTTGCAGCAGCAGAGCTGTTTTCCAGCAGAATAAAGGTGCTTTTCCTGGACATGTAATACAGACACACAGTGCACACAGGTCTGGGATGTGTCTGCAATCTTCTGTGGGGCAGTGCTGTTAGTTATATAGGTGAAAAACAGGTGAAAGACTCCCTTTAGGAGCCTATTAGACCTCAAGAATATCAGCAAATTTTACCAGAGTTCACAGAAACACTCGTTCGCGATAACCAGCTCCTATAATTGAGCAGCCAATAAAAGAGCATTTTCATCAGCTGATGGACATCTTTCATTCATGTGTAATCAGGGACGTGCTGCCGATAATGAATAGAACAGAACGAGGAAGGAATGAATGCAGTAGCAGTGTGTAATCAGGCCGATGTGCAGATGGATATGTTCTCATCCACCGTACATCAGGCAGTGTAATAGCACCTTTATAGACAGGCTGTGTAGACCTGCATCAGATGTATCACAGTGGCTCAAGTTGGATGACAAATCTGGTGTAGGGATAGACTTCAGTCTCATTTTTTTTTTTTTTATAATTGTATATTTATTGAAAATCAATAAAATAGAATACACAGTGTACAAAGTGTAACAAAAAATTTTCCAAGGCAATGTACAACATGAATTAATGGATATTGATATGTATAATAAAGAGGTTGGAATATCATGGCAATTGAAATCTTTCTGGCTAAGTAGTGGTAACACGTGAAACGAGGTATTCGGAAACACAAACCATGATAAAGACCGATCTAGTAGACATCTAAGTAAAACAAACACACATCAAAGACATTTGGACAGACGGGATGGGTAAAAAAGGGGGGGGGAGAACACATGTCGCAACAGACAGACGTACTGGGGGTCAAGGTGTTTTATCCAGCCAATAGTCATCCCAAACATCCCAGACAGCATAGAACATGTCGACTTTATCCTGATATAGTGCAGTTGTATATTCCATGGTGCGCATCTCTATAACCCTAGCATATAGATCCGACAGGGTAGGGGAGCCAGTTCGCTTCCAGAACCTGGGTATAAGGCAGCGGGCGGCTATCAGGACCTGGGTAATGAGTTTGCGGATGGGAGTCTTAAAGGAGCCAGGAAAGGCATTCAACAGAAAGGAAAGAGGATCCACCGGGAAATTACATTTAAACATATCCGTGAGTAAGCCGCTAACCATCACCCAAAATGGACGTATTAGAGGGCAGTCCCAGAAAATGTGCCATGCTGTACCCATATGGGAATGACACCGCCAACATCTATCCGATGCAGTCGGATGCAACCTATGGAGAAGGGCAGGGGTGTGATACCAGTGCATCATAATCTTGTATTGATTTTCCTGTGCCAAAACTGACATGGAGGATTTTGCAGCCCTTCTCCATATGAGCCTCCAAGTTGCATCAGGGAGCACCCGCCCCAAATATTCCTCCCACTTCACCATGTAAGAATGTCGGGTGAGTTTATCCGGGTGTGGGTCACGGAGAATGGAATATATGCCTGATATGAGGCCCCTCGTATGCACTCCAGCCCTACAAATCCTTTCAAAATTCGTAGGAAGGGAAAGCAGAGGGCCAACAAAGATACTGTGTGCAAAATGCCTGAGCTGGGTATAGAAGAAGGCAGCAGTGGAGGGTAGATCATATGTAGACTGTATGGTTGAGAAGGGCATGATCTCCCGAGTAAGTGGACTCACAATATCTGCAAACCTGAAGACCTGCTTCTGAAACCATGGTCTCGTGGCCAGAGTCGTGAGACTAGTGGGGAGAGACGGGTGATACAAGAAACAGTCTCATTTTTAATGGCTGTTTTTCCACAAATGCCTTTCTTAAAAAAAAAAAAAAAAAAGCGCCCTCTTGAATTGTATGGGGGCCGTCTACCCATGAAAAAGGACATTATTTTTTTATTTTTACAACAGCATTATGTCAGTGTAATTCAGTAGATTTCAAGCCTCTCAGGGTCACACAGCATTATAAATCGCTATAACGCTCTGCGATCCTGTGAGAGGAGCAGAAGTCAGAATAGGACCTCACACCAACACATGCTGCAAATGTCACGCACTGAACTCGCTCGTCTGTGCCTTGCCTTAGGCCCCATTCAGACGACCGTGTTTCACTATACGGCGGCGGCCTCAGGAAGCGCACGGCGTCATAGCAACCAATGACGCCGTGCGCTCCCGTCCTCTGGGGCAGCACAGGCCGGGCTTTCACGGCCCGTATACGGCCATCTGAATGGGTCCTTAGGCTACTTTCACGCTTGCGTCTTCTGCTGGATCTCAATACCAGTATTAACAACGTAAGTGTGAAAGTAGCCTTACACATGTAACATCACCAAAAAAGTAAGATTCATACACGGCCCTTGTGACTGCGTCTAGTTGCACATATCTTCACTAAATCATCAGAATTGGAGAGAACAAAAACCTGAAAATTTATGGGGCAGGTAAATATATCAGCCACGGGGGAGATTTATTAAAACCAGCCTTGTGCACGCTGCTCTTCATTTGCGCTGAAGTGAGATGCGCCATGCCTATTAAGAGGCTCATGCCTCATTTTGAAATGCAGGGCACGCTTTTTTTTTTGTGGTATTCTTTTTAATTTGTGTCTATGGTGGTTCCTTTGTAAAAAAAAAAAAAAAAAAGGCACGTTGAAACCCAATGGAAGCATATTAAGAAGAAAAAAATGCAGTTTTAATTCTAGACCAAATCTGTATCTGCAGGAGCCCTCATCAATACTAGATGATCTGAGCTCAACTAGTCTTGCCTTCATCTGTATGAAGAGGTAGAGGCACTTGTGTGAGCCCTGATTCCGCTTCGAGATTACCTGCGCGTCATCTGGCCTGTAGAGGCGGCACACTGCAATTACAACTGCTCGTACCGATCAATTGTACAGTAATTACACTGCGCCGCCGCTGCAAAGAAGACCGCACACAGTTCATTTTGAAGCAGCAGCACAACTGATCGGCGGGGGGGCCTGGTGTCGGACTCCCTGAGGAGAGGTCATCAACGTCTTTGCAATGTACAGTCCCTTTAAAGCCTAACCACACAATTCAATTTTCTATCTACACTATAAGGTATTTGTATTTTTTTTTTGCAGTTTTAACCTATAAAACAGAGTATGGTTTATACAGGATATAGACGGACCTGAGAGACATATGTGTAACGCAGAGGAAGATGAGGGCTGTAGTCATTGGTACTGAAGTAGGTATAGAAAGCTCTGGCCAGCATGAAGCCATTTACATACCTTAGGACAACGACTATTGGACTCTCGCTGCCAGTGATCACCATCAGCCCTTTCCATATCATCAGTGCGGAGGACACGATCATACCAAAGTTTAGCACTTGGTAATAGAGCTGCCAAACACAAAACAGTCCATCAGTTCCTGATAAATGTTCCTGCTCTTATGATTAGTGGGGGTCCCGGTTCTAACAGATCACTGGATAGAGGCTGACTTGTTCTTAACTAGAGGCAAAATGTGACCATTTTTGAATTTGGACCAATTCTCCTGTGTCTAGATATTGCTGTTACAGTCTTGTTATGGCGCCCCCTGGTGTTCTTTTAATTCCCTCTCAGATCATCCATCCAATGTACAAGTGCTGCTGTACAGGAGAGTACAATGAGAATCACAGCACTAGAAGCGTCTTCTCTGCAGCACGGAAAACATCAGAACTCTCCGAGGGAACCAAAAGAACAGCAGCGAGGGAAGCCGGCGGGCGACGGCAGCGAGGGAAGCCGGCGGGCGACGGCAGCGAGGGAAGCCGGCGGGCGACGGCACGGCAGCGAGGGAAGCCGGCGGGCGACGGCAGCGAGGGAAGCCGGCGGGCGACGGCAGCGAGGGAAGCCGGCGGGCGACGGCAGCGAGGGAAGCCGGCGGGCGACGGCAGCGAGGGAAGCCGGCGGGCGACGGCAGCGAGGGAAGCCGGCGGGCGACGGCAGCGAGGGAAGCCGGCGGGCGACGGCAGCGAGGGAAGCCGGCGGGCGACGGCAGCGAGGGAAGCCGGCGGGCGACGGCAGCGAGGGAAGCCGGCGGGCGACGGCAGCGAGGGAAGCCGGCGGGCGACGGCAGCGAGGGAAGCCGGCGGGCGACGGCAGCGAGGGAAGCCGGCGGGCGACGGCAGCGAGGGAAGCCGGCGGGCGACGGCAGCGAGGGAAGCCGGCGGGCGACGGCAGCGAGGGAAGCCGGCGGGCGACGGCAGCGAGGGAAGCCGGCGGGCGACGGCAGCGAGGGAAGCCGGCGGGCGACGGCAGCGAGGGAAGCCGGCGGGCGACGCAGCGAGGGAAGCCGGCGGGCGACGGCAGCGAGGGAAGCCGGCGGGCGACGGCAGCGAGGGAAGCCGGCGGGCGACGGCAGCGAGGGAAGCCGGCGGGCGACGGCAGCGAGGGATGCCGGCGGGCGACGGCAGCGAGGGATGCCGGCGGGCGACGGCAGCGAGGGATGCCGGCGGGCGACGGCAGCGAGGGATGCCGGCGGGCGACGGCAGCGAGGGATGCCGGCGGGCGACGGCAGCGAGGGATGCCGGCGGGCGACGGCAAAGAGGGATGCCGGCGGGCGACGGCAAAAGAGGGATGCCGGCGGGCGACGGCAAAGAGGGATGCCGGCGGGCGACGGCAAAGAGGGATGCCGGCGGGCGACGGCAAAGAGGGATGCCGGCGGGCGACGGCAAAGAGGGATGCCGGCGGCGACGGCAAAGAGGGATGCCGGCGGGCGACGGCAAAGAGGGATGCCGGCGGGCGACGGCAAAGAGGGATGCCGGCGGGCGACGGCAAAGAGGGATGCCGGCGGGCGACGGCAAAGAGGGATGCCGGCGGGCGACGGCAAAGAGGGATGCCGGCGGGCGACGGCAAAGAGGGATGCCGGGGCGGCAAGGGATGCGGGGCGACGGCAAAGAGGGATGCCGGCGGGCGACGGCAAAGAGGGATGCCGGCGGGCGACGGCGGGCACAAAGTAAGGCAAGTGTGTAAAGCATGCTGTGCATCATTTTGGGTTTTTAATTCCACACCAATGCACATTAGATCATGATGGCCATCTTGGTCCCTTTTCAAGCTTGATGGGGATAATGTGTGTTTTTTGGGTGAACCCCTCAGCCACTAAGATCTTCCCAGGAGGTTCAGGTTACACAATTTGCACTGGTGTGGGAAATCCACCTCACCGAAACTCCTATTAGGATTTTAAAAAGAACCAGTCACCACCCCTGACATGTCCGTTTTAATAACTACTTGTATTCTGTAATAACGATTCTGGAGCATCTATTCTCATGTCTGTATGATATACCATTCTTTTATTATTCCTTCTAGAAGTTATACATGATTTGACAGTAGCTTGCTATGAAGGTCCAGATGGGTGTTACTAGTCGGAGGGGTGTCCCTGCACAGTGTGATACTATTCAATCAGTGTTCTTGGCGTCAGACTGTGCAGGGACACGCCCCCAACTGGTAACACCCATCTGGACCTTTACTGCAAAAGTGCTAGTAATTCATTCATAACTTCTAACAGGAATAATAGAGGAATGGCACAGTTTAGAGTCATAACAATGCTTAACAAAGCAACAGATGCTTATCACATGGAGAATGCAAGTACTCACTAAAACAGACATGCCAGGAGTGGAGACAGGTCTTCTTTAAAGGGAATCTGTCAGCAGTTTTGAGCCCTCACTATAGAAATGGGGTAGTGCGATGCAGTGGTGGTCAAGCAAAATGCATGCAACAGTGCGTCCCCTCTGCTCTGAGTGACAGCTCTTCCTGAAGGGATGCGGACACTCAGAGGAGAGGGGAGGGGCACTGACCATGAAAGTACCACCTCCTTGCACCCGTGTTCGGGAGGTTAAAGGGGTTCTCTAGTATTTTTCTTTTTAAAGGGGTTTTCCAGGCTTTTAATATTGATGACCTATCCTCAGGATGGTTCGCTTGGTTCCAGACCCACCTGTTGACATCCGCATGGACAGCGTCACTGGACCAAGCAGTGACAGGTCGCCAAGTGGCACATCACTGCTGGATCACATGAAACTTGGGGACATATTGTTGAGGCCAATGGCTGGCTGCAGCAGTGACAGGATGATGACAGCCAGGAGTCAGAACCAGAAGAAGGTAAAGTACAGATCTCTTAGTGTAGCAACATAATGTAAGTGACTGGGGTCGCAGCACAACTTGGGCAACGTGACCCTGGAATTACAGCGGTTCCAGGGTCACGGCTGCAGTGACCTATGCACTGTGACCCCAGTCACTTCCATTATGCTGTCAGGTGGCACTGCTACACTGCAGTCTTAGGTTGCACCCATGAGCTCTAGGTAGGTCCACAGTCTGAGGGCTCAAAACTGCTGACAGAATCCCTTTACATCTGCTACAAAAACGCACACAATGATGCCTGTGTGAACATAGCATCGTACTTCACAATACAGGACCGGAGACATAAGTGTACAGAGGAGTAGCATGTCCGCCCATCGCACAGTAAATGTGTCAGGGCAGGGGATGAAGCAGAGCTCGCACCCCGTGCACTGCCATGGAGTCCGTACTGCTCCACGTTACAAGACGTCAGGCAGACTCATTAGGAGGAATGGCGCTAACATCAGCCTCCTTCACTCGTCTCCTGAACGGGCGGCGCCGCTTACCTGTCTCTTGTTCATCCGCCGCACATCATCTAGAAAGTCCATAGACAACATTTCGCACTCTTCAGTTTCACCGGCACCAACCAGAGACACAGCGACTCCGGAAGTTCTTGGGCGAAGTCAAAACGTAGCACTTCCGCTACTGAACGGAAGACGCTCGGCAGCCATCTTATGTGAGGGCAACTCGCCCGACTGTTGGCAAATGGTGAGGCTGCATAGGAAGAGAGAGTCTTCTTTTTATTCGACATTTCTACTAATAAATCTAGAGAAATAAGTCATCTGTTTATTTTAATCTTTTTTATTCTGAAATTTATCAGAAATGCTAAGTTCTTCAGAACTGTATGACTGGGAATTAATGTAGATATCAGACTGACCACAGATTGAGGCATCATTCACACATTTGTGTTCGCTCAGTGATTTCCGTCAGTGATTGACAGCCAAAATCAGGTGCGCCTCTAAACACAGAACAGGTGCATATTTTTCTCTTATGTCTGTGGAGGCTCCAATATTGGTTTTGGCTCACAATCACTGATGGAGATCACTGACATGTGAATAAGGCCCCATTCACACGACCTTATGTATTCCGTGATCCGTATAAAAACGGAACGGAAGACATACGGAAAGTCTTCCGTAGTGTTCCACATTTTTTGCGGACCCATTGACTTTAATGGAGCTACGGACGTGATTTTGCGGCCAAGTATAGGACACGTTTCATTTTTTTGTGGGAGAACTTCCGTAATATACGGATGCGGAATGCGCACGGTGTGCATTCCGCATTTTTTTTCTCCTATAGAAAAATGAATGGGTCCGTATGGTTCCGCATCTTATCCGCAAAAATGCGCACCGTATGACAAGATGCGGACCCGTTCACTTAAATGGGTCTGCAATACGGGAGATATGGTGCGGAACAGAGGCACAGATCTGTCCTGACCTCTCAGCATTATAGATCCCTATGTTCGGGCCAGGAGACACATCCAGAATCCGGCCTTACCAGTGGTGCAGCCTCAGCATATAGACCTGTAACTTCAAGTAATTTCTCAGCAATGTAGTAAATATATATAATATTTATAGTTTTCTGTCACAGAACAGTTGTGTCAAAACGATAGCGACAAATCTGTTGATGTTCAGCAGTGGCATCAAACAGAGCGCCTGAGATGGAAAGTGCTGTTAATCATGCGGATTTTGGCAACCCAAATAACATCCCATGTGGATGTTCCCTAAGGGTAAATTCACACTGTGATAATGTGTCGGAGATTTTGCTGTGGAACCTAAGGCAGATATCCAAGGCTGGACCTCAGCTGATTAGCTGCATGATGCTACCCAGTGCCAAGAATGGTCATATTCATTATTCATGTATTTTTTTATACCAAGATGGGCATTTCAAATCTGCTTGTGGCATGTATTCCTCTTAAAGGGATTGTCCAAGTGCTTAATACTTATGCCCTATTCTCAGCCAATCAGCTATTTGAAGAGGCCGCGGTGCTCTGGTGGCACAGCGCTATCCACTGGATGGGACTGAGCTGCGTTTAAACCATGTGACCGATGAACGTGACGTCACTGGCCTAGGAAGTGGCCGCAGTACTCACTGTCTCTTCAAACAGGTGATCAGTGAGGGTGCCTGGAGTCGGACCCCCACCAATCAGCTACTAATGACCTATCCTGAGTACAGGTCATCGGTATTAAACACTAAGACAACCCCTTTAAAAACAATGGGAGGATAACATAAAGCAGTCTTTGATCAAAAATCTGCTGATTGATTTCCATTGACCCAGGACTCCATGACCTACTCCGCTGATCCTCACACATATAGGGCTCATGCACATGAACGTATTTTCTTTTTGTGTCCGTTCCGTTTTTTTTTTGGGGACCATATGCGGAACCATTCATTTCAATGGGTCAAAAAACGGAAGTTACTCCATGTGCAGTAAGTTTCCGTATTTCCGTTCCACAATAAAATAGAACATGTCCTATTATTGTCCGCATTACGGACAAGAATAGTACTGTTCTATTAGGGGCCAGCTATTGTGTTCTGCAAAATACAGAATGCACATGACATCATCCATATTTTTTGCAGACTGCAAAATACATATGGTCGTGTGCATGAGGCCTTATTCTAGCCTTAGGCCTCATTCACACGACCGCAGGCCGTTTTTGGTCCACAATACAGGGTCCATAATCTGCAAGATACCACACAGTGCAGAGGCACGGATTGGAAGCGCTTCCGTGGGCCATTTGGTCCATGCCTCTGCACCGCAAAAGATAGGATATGTTGTATGTTTTGCTGTATATTGAAAATCACGGATCCATTCAAGTTAATGGGTCCACGCCACAGTGCGGGTTTCACACAACCGATGTCCGTGCATTGTGGACTGCAATTTACAGATGGCCTACGGTTGTGTGAATGGGCCCTTATGCACATAACTGTAATCAAGATCCCTGTGACACGGTGCTAGAATATGGTGGTAGAGCACCTTAGTTATATATGTTTTTCTTTGTGTCCCATATCATTCCGTGGTCCGTAATACATCAGGCCGGCGCTGTTCACAAATATACCTATGTGATATCCGACGTCCATTCACACATTGACAGCCACCCCGGCTTTCAGTTTAAGTCTTTTATTTGAAATATTCTGAAGCGAACATACATACAATCCTCAGCAGATAACAAAGGTGAGGAGACGTTCTCAGGACAGAAATCTACGGACAGGCTGCTATGTACATTATTCTAGTCTGCACATCGTTAGAAAAGAGGGTAGAAATACTCCGATTTGTCTGTATCAAAACACAAGTAGACAAAATCCTACTTTTTCGAGGCAACACGATAAAAAGCAGATATTTCTCTTTTTTAATTCAATTATATGAAGTATGAAAACTTGGCTCAGCAAAAAATCAAATCGTAATGCAGAAAATACATAAGGATGGAGAAGGTGCGGTGCCGCGTGGCAGCATCTCATGGATGGCAGTATGGGGTGCGTATGAATACTGACACAAACACATATATCCAATTTACTATGGTAGAACCTATAGACTTCCACTGCTTGGCATATAGGGAACATCTCACCAGTTCAGAGAGGAGAGGAAAAATAATTCAAGTCTGTAGTTCAGCTTTGAGAGGATGACATGCAAATTAGTTCTCTTCCAGAAGGCAGAAAAACTCTCTTCAAGGCCACCTATAGGTAGCTATCCTACAAGTCAATGTCTGCTTGGAGGAGACTCTGGCTTGGCCAAAATCCCTAGTCATGTTTCAAGGCTCTTGAATGGGTTGGACCTTGTCTTACAGGGTAGCGTATAGGTGCCTTGAGAGGCAGTGTTCTTCCTTCTGGAGAAAGCTAATTTACCTACCCTTTCCTAATGAGCATGACCTGCAAGACTCCTATGGAGCTGGCAGTCTCTGCAGGGAAAAACAGTATCTAAGATGACATACTGTAGAAGTTCCCTGGTGAAAGGTACCCTAAAAATGATCTCCAATGCAGATGTATGAAGCAGACCAAAATACAGCTCCATCTTAAATTTTACCTATGTCTGATCATGTCTTGCATGGCTTCTGTGAAGGAAAATCCATGTGTTTGTAACATAGAATCTATAGGATTCCTTGTAATGGAAACCTCTAAGCAGCATAAACAAGGTATGGACAGTCCACGGAGCAATGGTGGGAAACTGAGTTCCACCAATAAAATCTTTGGACATATCTATATACCAAATCACATCTTGTAAAAATTCCCACTGAAAATGTTTTTTTAAGGATATAACATCTACTGAACATGCCTACACTGCAGATCAATAGGACTTCCATTTCTGATACATGCAGGGTTCTAAGCTGACTTCTGCTACCACTGGACAAACCTATGCAGGTCCGTCTGCTTTGCTGAGTGGCCTTCACAATGGTTCATGAATGGATCCTAGACAATCCCTAAAGTGCAATTGGTACATGAATGGCAGCAAAGGGAGGCAATTCCCACACAGCCGCTGGCGGCCTTCGGCACGGAAACTGTCCGGTTCAGTTAGGCACAGCAGTGTAATCTAGGGCGAGTTCACATCATCGTTCAGCTTTCCGTTCCGATCCGTCAGAAGAACAGAAAAAAACAAAAACAGATCCGTTATTTTGAGCATCAGTTATGCTTAGCTGGCATTAGTTTGACCTAAAAATAAGTGATCTGTCTTTTTTTGAGCATCAGTTATGATCAGTTTGCGTCACTTCCATCAGAGATCAGTTATTCTTGACAGGAGAAAAAGTCCTACATGTAGGACTTTTTCTCCTGTCAAAAATAACTGATCTCTGACAGAAGTGATGCAAACTGATGCTCAAAATGAGTAATTTTCTTTATTTTTTTTGTTCTTCTGACAGATCAGAAGAACAGAAAGCTAAACAGTGATGTGAACTCAGCATTGGGTCAGACACACACGAGCAAGTTGAGTACAAGAAACTTGTTGCATGTGGCAGTGAGAGTTCCCGCTCTGAATTCTGCTCCTCTGACAGGATCACACAGAGTAATAATGATTTATAATGATGTGTGTCCCTGTGAGACCTGGAATCTACTGAATTTTGTCTACTGACATAATGCTGTCAGTGTAATTCAATAGATTCCAGGACTCTCAGATCCTATGTCAGTAGACATAATTCAGTAGATTCCAGGTCTCACAGCATTATAAATCATTATAACTCTGTGTGATCCTGTCAGAGGAGTGGAGGTCAGAACAGGGCCTCACACTGCCACACGCAGCGAACTTCTCGCACTGCCCTTGTTTTAACATTTCAGCAGCCACACAGAAGGCAAATCCTACATGATCCAGCAACAATGTGATATAAGAATGCCACATGAAAACATGAGCTTTTTATTATATATTACTATATCTGTAAATTGTGCAAGGTTGACAAGAATATGGAAAACTACAGGCAGTTTATGGATAGGTGAAATGATTGTGTATATATATATATATATATATATATATATATATATATATATATATATACACAAACCTATATACAAACACATACTGTCGTATTCTATATATATATATATATATAGTCATGCAGATATGTACATATAAAAATGAATATGGTATAATAATGAATATGACAAGTGAGACAGCGTCTTCAAAATCAAAAAGGAAAAAATGTTGTGAAAGTATATATATATATATTTATTCATATTTATATATGTATACATAGTCAATATGACTACATTTAAATACAATAAAAACAATCTTCAATACGTCATGATAACATTGAAAACTGGGTGGTAAGAGGCTAGTCTAGAAGGCGGGCAGAATACTTTTTGAGCCCTCTTTCTGAAGGGGATACGTTGGAGTCTGCAGCACACTGCAAGCAAGAACATGGAAAGTAAAGTTGCATATACTGGCTTAGGAAAGACAAGAACAAGCCTGGATTCAGATTTTTAACAATTAAATGATGCAGAAAAGAGGCAAATGGAAATTCTCATTATATTTTCTTTTGAAAGGATGCAGGTAGTTAGACTACTCCCGAGGGTGCAGGGCCGAGCCAGCTCTGCAGATGCAGGGTGGGAATTACATCGTACATGGGCAACAACTGTTTGTCACATAGATGGAGAGTGCTTAGAGACCCAGGATTCAGCCGTCCTACACATTAATTGGAGGAAAGTCCCCTGACAATAATATGATGCTGTGAATGAGATGTGTTATAACAATTAAACGCAGATTTTGACGAATTTTGGCCAAACTCTACATCACCTTAGTGACTAGAAAACATAAAATGCCTTATTCTTTCACCCTAGGCCTCTATATTTTGAGCTAATATGGGTAACCAGACAGTCTAGAATTTCCCATGAACACTGACAGACAACGCTTTCTTTACTAAAACATACAGGAAAGGTGGTAATACAGTACAATTAGGGCTGGGTGATTATGACCAAAATCGAAAGCTGATGATTAATTGAACATTTAATCTCGACTGCAATTTATGAACTATTATTTCCTTTTTTTTCCCCCTCACAGTTCGAGCAGTGGGGAGAGGTGGCTGCAGTTGGAGCGGTGGGGAAAGGAGGTTGCAGCTGGAGCGATGGGGGGAGGTAGCCACAGTTGGAGCGGTGGGGAAAGGCGGTTGCAGTTGGAACAGTGGGGGGAGGTGGTTGCAGTTGGAGCAGTGGGGGGAGGTGGACGCAGCTGGAGCAGTGGGGGGAGGCGGACGCAGCTGGAGCAGTGGGGGGAGGCGGACGCAGTTGGAGCAGTGGGGGGAGGTGGTTGCAGTGGGAGGAGGCGGTTGCAGTTGGAGCAGTGGGGGGAGGTGGTCGTAGTGGGAGGAGGTGGTTGCAGTGGGAGGAGGCGGTTGCAGTTGGAGCAGTGGGGGGAGGTGGTCGTAGTCGGAGGAGGTGGTTGCAGTGGGAGGAGGCGGTTGCAGTTGGAGCAGTGGGGGGAGGTGGTCGTAGTGGGAGGAGGTGGTTGCAGTTGGAGCAGTGGGGGGAGAGAGGGACGCAGTTGGAGCAGTTTCAGTTGGAGCAGTGGGAGGAGGCGGCTGCAGTTGAAACAGTGGGGGGGGGGGAGGTGGTCGCAGTGGGAGGAGGCGGTTGCAGTTGGAGCAGTGGAGGGAAGCAGCCGCAGTTGGAGCAGTGGGGGGAGGTGGTCGCAGTGGGAGGAAGCGGTTACAGTTGAAGCAGTGGGGGGAGGCAGTTGCAGTGGAGGGAGGCGGTTGCAGTTGAAGCAATGGAGGGAAACAGCCGCAGTTGGAGCAGTGGGGGAAGGTGCTCGCAGTGGGAGGAGGCGGTTGCAGTTGGAGCAGTGGAGGGAAGCAGCCACAGTTGGAGCAGTGGGAGGAGGAGGTTGCAGTTGGAGCAGTGGAGGGAAGCAGCTGCAGTTGGAGCAGTGGGGGGAGGAGGTCGCAGTGGGAGCAGTGGGTGGAGGTGGCCGTAGATGGAGCAAAATAGGAAAAGGCAGCCACAGTTGAAGTGAGTGAAGGAGCCTGACAAACATGTAAAGAGCAGGGGAGGGTAGACTCAGAGTAGAGCAGCACCAGCCAACTGTAACCATTGTAATTGTAATAATTGAAACAATTGACATGGCTGCATTTCGTATTTTTTTTTTTTTTCAATTAATCATCTAGCTCTAAGTATAATACAGTAAGGTACAGTATAAAACCTCTGAAAGCCAGTCAGTACACTGAGGCATATGCATAACTAGTGCTGTTATAATGTGGCCCAGTTACCAACAAATACCATCCCAGCTTTTATTTTTATACAATATATATTATTTCTTAACTGTCACATCTACAGAACCTATGGATATACCGTAAATTGGCTGGAGATACATCTAGAGAGTGGACACCAGATTACCGAGAAACAGAGATCGATCTTTTAAGAATTTATACTGAATGGCTCCTCTAAAATGGGATAATTTCATAAGCATGGATTTATTTTGGGTATCTTTCTGTAAAAAAAAATAAATAAATAAAAAATAATAATGTAAAGACCGTTTTTCATCCACAGTTCGTCTAGTGGGGCAAAAATGCTCAGAATGCTTAAAAAAATATATATGTGCTTCCATTCCAACATAACCAGGTCCATGCTGCTCAAGCAAACACAAGCAGTGGTGACCTGCCTCAGACAGTGATTGGGACCAGGAAGCAGAGACCAAAGGGGATCCAGCAGGTTTCAGGACAGCAGCGATGGTGAGTATCAATCCTTTATACCATCCTGAGCACTTTATTAAAAATTCTGCCCTCCTGGAAATACCTTTTAAGATTATTAGGAAATCAACCCCAGTAAAGGGCTACAGTAACTACAAGTTATTTTAATGTGCATAGTGTCGTCAGTTTGCAATATACCTCACTAACCTGTGTGGTCTATATCTCAGGATTTGAACTCTTCCCTCCCCAAGTCATGTGCAAGAGCGAATGTGTCATGACTGGAGGAAAGATTCCGCCACCGCCTAGTGACCACCCATGGTGAATATGACATTGGCGGAAGCTCTATATTGCTTACTGGACAGAGTCATGGGACTGGTGTTTCAACCTTAGGCTAAATTCACACGTCCGTGGATCACGATCCGGGACGGTCCATGAAGTCCCAGACCGTACTCCTTCTGAGAGCAGGAGCGCACAGCGTCATTGGTTGCTATGACGCCATGCGCTTCCTGAGGCCGCCGCTGTACAGTGATACACTGTACACACTCGTATAGAGTGTATCACTGTACAGTGGCTGCCTCAGGAAGCGCAAGGCGTCATAGCAACCAATGACGCCGTGCGCTCCTGCTCTCAGAAGGAGTACGGTCCTGGATTTCACGGACCGTCCCGGATTGTGATCCACGGACGTGTGAATTTAGCCTTAAAGGGGATCTCCAGGAATTAAGAAAATGAAAATACTTAAATATTACTTTATTATAAATATATTCCCAAATACCTTCCATTAGGTATAATGGCTCGTTTTGTCCGGGGAGCAATCATTAGGAGAAATAAAATGGCTGCCATCCTATTAGTACACACAAAACCTGTCCTAATCACACAGGAGGACAAGTTACTTCACAACACTGAGCTAAAGACCTGCCTCATCCTCCTCTCTGCTCGTCAGGGATTATGATCTTCAGCTGAATCTCTGAAGGAGAACAGAGTTTATGAGGAGACATGAAGTACAGAGAGGAGGTGAGGATGTGGCTGTGTCCTGCTATGTGATTAGGACAGGTTTTGTGTGCACTAATAGGACGGCAGCCATTTTATTTTCGCAAATAACTGCTCCCCAGACAAAACGAGTCATTATAACTAATGAAAGGTATTTGGGAATATACTTATAATAAAGTTATATTTAAGTATTTTTATTTTCTTAATTCCTGGAGAACCCCTTTAACATACAGCTCACATAGGTAAGTGAATTATATTACAAACTGTAATAAGTTTGAAAGAATGGTCATATGTGCTGGCAGACCAGAACAACTATGGTGGAATCTGAGACAATCCAATATCGACGGGCCTTTGCAGCCATTAGGTTGGATTTGTTGCATTTCAGTGGTGGTTTTCACTACTTTAAAGTAACATCCACTCACAATTTAAGTCTATAGCAGAATGCTTTAAAAACACAAAAAAACCTTACCAGTACAAAAAGTTACAAAAGTAAAATAGTGTCTAAAACACTTGAAATGCCAGTTTTCTTTCTACAAGTTATTTTAGCAACTGTTGCAGAAAACAAATGGTGCAAAAAAACTATGCTAAGGAAACCTTAATGGCGTTACCCAGGATTTTACTACTTATGGTCCGTCCTCAGGATAGGCCTTAAAGAAGAACTCCCGCAAAAAAATGTATTCCATGTCCTGCTAGAAATGTACATGATGTAATCTGTAGTGAATGTCATTTTCTTACCAGTGGCTGTATTTTTGAGTTATATCTCCCTGATGTTTCTCATCTGTGTCATGTGACTAGGAATCAGACCCACCAACTCACACATCATCTTATGTGTGGACAGGAAGTCTAATTCTCTATGTATTCCTATGGGAGCCTCACTTACAGTCTCATAGGAATGAATAGAGCAGTGACTGGCTTCCTGTCCTGGGTCAGTTGCAAGCAAGAACATGGAAAGTAAAGTTGCATATACTGGCTTAGGAAAGACAAGAACAAGCCTGGATTCAGATTTCAGAGATTTATCAAACTGGTGTAAAGTAGAACTGGCTTAGTTACCCATGGCAACCAGTCAGATTCCACCTTTCATTTTCCAAAGAAGCTATCCAAAATGAAAGGTGGAATCCGATTGTTTGCTGTGGGCAACTAAGCCAGTTCTACTTTACACCAGTTTGATAAATCCCCCCTATGTTTTTCGACATAAATACAACACTGTGCTGCTAAACAAGTCCCACTGGTTATAATCCAACACATATGACTCTGATCTGCAATGATGGGGGCCAGTTACCCCACAGTCAAGTGAAAATGAAAGTGAACACAGCTCTGGACTTTAACTCAGGACTAGTACAAGATAAAATGATGTAATATATAAGGTTATACAATCGTCTAGGTAGATTATATCTATTGTAAAATAGTGTTCAAAGGTGAGCATACCCTTTAAATATTGGGTAATTCTGATGGCCACTATTATAATTTTGACATATAAGTAATCTCACTTTCACCAGTGGTGGGCAGGACGTGCGACCGGGGACATTCAAATAAGAGATGCTCAAAGTCACTCTCCAACTTGATGGATTCCCGACAAGTTTAAAACAATTAAAGGGGTTCTCTGGGCTCCAGATATTGATGACCTATGCTCAGGTAAGGTCATTAATATCAGTTCGGTGGGGGGCCCACATCCAACACCGCCACCATTCAACTCTTTCCGGCTGCTGCAGTGCCAGAAACGGTGTTCGGAGCAGAAGCATAATGCTCCATATTTTCTGGTGCCCATATACTGAATCTCGGCTCTCATTCATTTGAATAGGAAAAGACCTGTAGTACTGTGGTGCCAATACAAAGTGTACAGAGCACTGTCTGCCTCCAGCTCTGTATACATTATAGATCCCAGCCCAGAAGAGCTGTATAGGTATCGGACCCCCACCGATCCGATACTGATGACCTATGCTGAGGATAGGTCATCAATATCTGGAGCCCAGAGAACCTTTAACTATATTACATAGATGCCTAATAAATCCAAGCTGCGTAATTTACCATTATACCTTCCACCTTTCCTGGTGCCACCACAGAATAGAAACGATTATATTAATTAGATAAAATACAATTGTTTGACTTTCTTGGTAGAATAAAATGACTCATTGAGGATGCTTTATAATGATTGCATGAGAATTTCAAGTATACGTTTTTTGGATAAGCGGGGTAGTGCCTCACTGGATATTTGGCCTTGGAAAGCAACTACTGTTCCTATTCATATATAATACAAATATACAAACTAACCGTACACCGTGCCAAACAGTAGGGGAACAATAGGCCCTTTTTAGAATTTCACACTAAGTGCAGACATATGGAAGACACCTTAGTCACACGGTAAAGAGAGGTCTTGATTTCTGGAATGACATGGTACTTAAAGGGAGCCTGTCAATGCAATCCTATCTGCAGGCAGCATGTTATAGAGCAGGAAGAGCTGAGCAGACTGATATAGAGTTTTATTAGAGTCTGAATTGAATGGACGGTCCTAATCAGTGATTGCCAGTCTTCCCTGTATGACCGTGTATAGAGACATGGCAGCCAGCCCCAATAAGACAACCCTCTGGACTCCTAAACCCACAACGTGCAGAGATTTACAGGAATAACTTACAAGTTACACTGAATCCCCCCCTTCCCAAAACATATATATATATATCCAGTCTGGCTTTCCAGGATTTTGATATCCTCAGAATAGGTCATCAACATCTGACTGGTGGGAGTCCAACATCCAGGGCCTCAGCCAATCAGCTGTTTGCTTGCATATTTATTGCATATGTAATGTGACAGGTTCCCTTTAAATAGAAATGAGTTACTAAAGAATGGAGTATCATTTTTTTACGTACAGAACAGTATACTATGTAAAAACTCTGTACAGCATTACATATCCTACATACATTATCCTGCACGCCCTATGGTCCCTTGCAGACGAGGCCTGAACTCCCGGCACTGAACGGGGTTACATAGCATTATACTGATTTATGATGCTATGTAACCCTTACAGTTCTGGAATGTATTAGATAACACTAACAGCATTATGTCAGTGTTCTCCAACACATTCTAGAACTGTAAGGGTTACATAGCATTATAAAATCAGTATAAAGCTATGTGACCCCGTCAGTGCCGGGAGTTCAGGCCAGGAGCTGCGATGTGGAAGACGTGCATGTCACACACTTGTCTGCAAGAGCCTAACTGGGATGTTGGCTATTTTGAAGTTAAAGAGGACCTTTGAGCTTTCCTGAGGTATCCATTTTCGTAAATACTTGCATTCCTCATAAATTAAAGGGGTATTCCCATCTCAGACAATGGGGGCAAAGCCGGAAAAGTGGTGGCTGGCAGTGGCGGGTCCAGCCACCACCAAGGGCTCCTATTTGCCCGCCGAAGATAGCCGAGCAGCACGCTCAGCTATTATCGGAATCCCTATAGAAATTAATGGGAGCGCACCGTGCTTGAGCGGCCACCGCTTCCATTTACTTCTATGGGGCTGACGCAAAAAGCCAAGCCAGCGCTTGGCTATTTTCGACGGCCCCATAGAAATGAATTGAGGGTGGTTGTGCATGCGTGGTGCGCACTGCAAAGGTCCGAAAAGGTGGGACTCACATCTATCAGACAATGGGGGCATATCCTAGTGATATGCCCCCCATTGTCTCAGATGGGAAGACCCCTTTAACAATATGGAGTATCCTAATTTAGAACTGTCTTGTGTCATTCCTCTTGTAATCCTCATGGAAATATTTGAATAAATTGACAGCTGTCCTTCGCCATTCTCCATGCCCAATTGTCAATTGCAGGAGGAATTACACAATACAGAGTTACTGAATGGCATGTATGGAGCTGAGCTGCAATATCACACACAGCCGCTATACAATGTATGGCGCTGTGCTTGGTGAGCTGTAAGGAGGCCGCCAAGGTCAACGGAGTGCCGTGGCCTATTCAAATTGCCGATCCACGGGGTTTCTGGGTGTCGAACCCCGGCCAATCAGATCTGATCAAGAACCATTTTAATTAAAATCAGAGTTTTCCAGTAAGCAACATCTGCTACTCTTCTACTTGCTGATCTTTAGGTTGTTGGTTTGCATATGACTATACAATTAAACACATTTTTTTCTGCAATGCACACACCCAAATAGAAAACGCTGCATCATTTAAGTGGATAAAATCTGATCACAATGGGGAAGGAAAAAAAAAATGCAAAATTAAAAAGGTCCATTTCACAAAATGCACAAGTCAGACTGGGTCTAAGCGGATGATGAATACTGTGATACTGGAATACAGAGGAGCAGACGCTCCATTAAAGAACTGGAAAGAAAACTTACATGTCTTCCCTTTTTGTCTTTCTGCCGTCCCCCTCATATTGCTGGGCTTTGCCGGTCCGTGTAAAAGGGCAAAGGTGTCCTAAATGAATGCTTAACAGTCCACATAAACAAATACAGTACCTTAACTCTTAATTACTATTAATTTTAATTTAATGAACATCCCTCTCAGTTTCTCAGTAAAAATAGTTTTAATTTCTCTCTTTTTAGTCATTAACATATGCTTTTGTGTCACACATGTTCTTTCGAAGTCCAATGTTTATTACGATTTAGGAGATCCTGCTTTCTGTCTGCTATTGGGGCTCTCTTTGTGAGTCCGTACGTGAGCGGCATGCGCACTCTGGAGATCGAAGGTTAAATCACATTGGGCACACTCCCACGACTTTGAACTTAAAACCTGCTTTTCTGAGTGAGGGCTCGCTTGCCTCTCCTCCTCCTCCTCCTCTTCTTCCTTGACCTTGTGCACAATAAAGAGGTGTCTGTTGAGGGATATTTGGGAGGTGTAGCACAGGCCGCAGTGCACACACTGGCACGTTGAGTTGTCACTTTTATGCTGTGGTATGTGCTCTAAAAATTCCTCACTGCTATCTGCAGTAAAGCCACACTTTGCACATTTATATGCTGCCTTCAACTTCTTAGCATGTGGCTCATCATTTGCATTTGAGTCCTCAAGTTCCTTTTTGACAGCTTTCTTTGGACCAGCAGTCTAGCAAGCAGAAACAAAGTTTCAGTAGTCAAAAATTATTTAGTGCTTCCCATTTGACATTATAAGTAGCTTTGAGCGAAGTGAGCGTTAGATGCTTTACCCGAAGTCGCTTCATTCAAAACTTTGGAATAATACTGTACGAAGATCCGTACAGTATTAGAATGTATGGGCTCCGATGAGCCGAAGTAAGTTATTCACAAAGTCGGCTTCGGTTCCGTGGTACTAGTTGGAACAGAAGCCGTGTTCGGTTTCAAGTTTTAAAGTGGTTTTCCACTTTAAAAATCAACTACCGAAGTTATTCAACAAAGTAATGCGCGACTTCGGCTCATCGGAGCCCATACATTCTAATATTGTATGGGGACGGATTTCCGGACAGTATTATTCTAAAGATTTGAACAAAGCGAATTCAGATGAAGCTTCGCTCAACACTAATTATAAGGTTTTTCACCCAAAGAGTAATAATGACTATTTACTAGTAAATCAGAAGTTTGAGTATGTACAGAACTGTGCAAACTTTTAGGCAGGTGTGGAAAAAATGCTACAAAATAAGAATGCCTTCAAAAATAGAAGTGTTAATAGTTAACGTTTATCAATTAACAAAATGCAAAGAGAAATCAAGTCAATATCTGGGGTGAGAACCCTTTACCTTTAAAACAGCATCAATTCTTCTAGGTACATTTGCACACAGTTTTTGAAGGAACTTGGCAAGGAGGTTGTTCTAAACATCTCGGAGAAGAAACTAAATATCTTCTGGGGATGTAGGCTTGCTCAGCACACATTATTGTACCGCTCTTCAGTCCTTCGGCAAACAAACTGCCATCTGTTACCAAATATTTCAGATTATGGCTCATCAGTCCAAAGCACCTGCTGCCATTTTTCTGCACCCCAGCTTAGTGAGAAACAAGGCCAAGAGACTCAACTATGACCAAAAACATAGGAAATGGGGTGAAGAACAACGTGAAGTATTTGGCTGTAACAGAAGGCAGTTTGTTCTCCAAAGGACTGGACAATAGTACAATAATGAGTGTCTGCAGGCAACAGATGCACGGTGGAGGTTCCTTGCAAGTTCGGGGCTGCATTTCAGGAAATGGAGGTGGGTATTTGGGCAGGATTAATGGTGTCCTCAATGCAAAGAAATGCTGGCAGATACTTATCATACAGTACCATCAGGGAGGTTCTGATTTACTCCAAATTTATTCTGCAGCAGGACCATGTCCCCAAACATACAGCTAATGGCATTAAGAACTATCTTCAACGCAAAGAAGAACAAGGAGTCTTGGAAGTAATGATATGGCCCCCCACAGAGCCCTGATCTCAACATTGACTCTGATTTGGATTACATGAAGAGACCGAAGGATTTAAGCAAGCCTACATCCAAGTAATATCTGAGGTTAGTTCTCCAAGATGTTTGGAAAAACCTCCCAGCCAAGTTCGTTCATAAACTTTGAACAAAAAAAAAAATAAATAAAAACCCTGGATCACACGTCCACATGTCATGCATTGATTATTCCTTCTCAGTACAATTCACATAGCTTCTCAGTGTAATTAATCTTCTGAGTTGTTGGTCAATTTAAAGTAGGGTGTAACTCCATTTTAAAAGGGTTTTCTGGGAGTTGGATACTGATTACCTATCCTGGTTATTAATACCAGATTGGCGAGGGGTCCAAGTCCTAGTAACCCCGCTAATTAGCTGTTTCAGGAGAATGTGGCGCTCCTGCAGGCCTCATAGCTTATCAAGCTCAGTGCTGTCTATTGTACAGCAGCTGTGCTTGTTATTGCAGCACAGCGTCATTCACTTGAACGGGACTGAGCTGCGCCTAGGCCATGTGACCGATGAACGTGACTTCACAGACCTAGGAAGAGGCTGTGGCTCTCACAGGAGTGCCTCGGTCTCTTCAAACAGCTGAGTGGGAGCTGAGCTAAGTCGGACCCCTGGTGATATCATACTGATGACATATCCAGAGGATAAGCCATCAATAACAACATCCCCTTAAAACACCTATCTTGTAACTTCATTTTCAAAAAATAAAATAAAAAATAGTACCTGCACTTGAGCTCCACTTTCTGCAGGCGAACTTGTTGTTTTTGAAGAGGGTAGCTGAGTAAGTTCAGGGTTTTTTATGCCGTGCATTAAAATGATGTGATTGGCCAACATGGACGGCTTGGCAAAAGTAGGCTTCTCGGCGCAATAGCTGAAATAGACGTCAGGTCATAATTACGTATGTTGTTTATTCCAAGCAGCTGAGGAATCCACATTTCAAAACCACTTCTCTAATCCAAAATGTTCTCTTTAGCTTTCCTAACACTTCAAATGTTATAACATTGAAATATAAGCAACACTTAATACCGCACAACCACTAGTTCATGAAAAAAGTGTCAAGAATAATCAGAAATGCAGCAGTTTTTGAGAACTTACATCTTAAACTTTGCAACACACGGCGAGCAAGGAATCTGATGATATTCATTGTACGCTCCCCTGTCCTTCAGGGTACTGCTGCTCCCTATGCACTAATAGGGAGAAATCAGTCAGCCGGAGGCTGGGGGGCATGCATATGATGAACGTAATCAGAATCTCTCCTGGCATGTACCGCACAGTTTAAGATGTCAGTTCTCAAAACCGCTACATAAATCCACATAAATGAAATCAGCATGTGTGTCACCTCCTTATGCCTTTTGAGAGGGGGCAGCAAATAGAGCAGAGGGCAAATTTTCCTAATTAGCAGAACCCACAAACTAGTGTTTAGATATTTTTCCCACTTCCCCAAATACAAGTTGCCCATAGTCCAACAGGCGACAACTACTGGTACCTGGGCTGTACAGAAGCAGTTGTCGAAACCACAGGGTGGAACCAGTTTAATACTCGTTTTGTCAAAATCTCCAGAAACCATTATTAAGCACAGTGGTCCCTCAAGTTACAATATTAATTGGTTCTGGGACAACCATTGTAACTTGAGGCCATAACTCTAGGGAAAACCAGTAATTGGTTCCAAAGCCCACGAATGTCAACCCAAGACAATAAAGTGAAGTTTTAAGAAAAACATAAGTCCTTACATAAAACAGGCAGCAATAGATGCTGGAAGCTGTAAATCACTTTCTATGATGAGGGCAGGAGCTTCTTCAGGCTCTTACATAGTACATTCATGTACCAGAAAAATAAATGAAGTTGCAGCTCACCTAGTATCCAAAGCAGCAGCTTATCCCAGCACAGACGGGGGCGGTATAGGACATGTAGTACCGCAGAGGAGCTACTACAAAGCCAATACAGGTGTTCATGTTGGGCCTAGTTGCAACTTATGATGGCCCAGGATGGACCATTGTAAGTTAAAAAATATTGTATCCTGAGGGATCACTGTATATTCCAATTCTCCTTCTCTCAATAGAGGCACAACAACGTATGGACTGATAGATCCATTACAGGGGTTGTCTCATTGGTGGCATATCGCTAGGTACCAATATCCTTTAAGTGCGGGTCCCAAAAGAAACACTGATGGTCAGCTCACCTCAGTTTGTTTGTCCTCCAACTGGAAACCTGAGTGCAAGGAGACCATCCTGGACCGGGAACATTTTTCGAGAGAACTTGCAGAAAAATACATCCACTTCTCCAGCACTTTCATAAAACATATCTTCTGTATTCAGTTACGATTTAAAACATCTTGTTCAATAGCAAATGGTAGCCAGTGGAAAATTGGATGTATTTTTCTATAAGTGCCAGTCCCACCTCTGGGACCAGCACCTACCTCTAGAACGGGGCTTCCATAGTGAGCGAGAGCGAACTGCGCAAGTGCAGCCACCCTCCATTCATTTCTACGGGACTTCCAAAAGTAGCCAAGCGTGCGTGCTATGACCACATTGGTGTGCCCCATTCTAGAGGTAGGTACAGGTCCCACAGGTGGCACCCGCACTTATCTGACCGTGGTGGCCTATCCTAATAATATGCCACCAATGTCTCAGATGACAAAACCCCTTTAAGTCAGAGATCAATGATTATAACAATTTCCATGCTCATTTATTCCGCAGCATTTTGTTGCTGTAATACTCTGTGGATTTTCTCCCTGCAAATCGAGATAATAAATGCACAGCATATCCACCATGTGTGAATTAATCCATAAAAGGGTTGGCTGCTTTGTACTGAAATTTGATTAATGTCTTACATTAGCGTGCAATGGAACAAGTATCTGCTAAATAGTTTCCCGGCCTATCTTAGCTTGTGCAGAATCTCCCCCATCCCGGAGCCGCGGTGTAACAGGTGCCAGTGTCCACGGCTTTACTGAAATTCAGGTACAAAGCTGTCAACTCCTTTAGGAAATAATTCATTAATACAAACCATTGGATGAGTGATTTATGTAATTCAAAACCTTACCAACAGGCGTACTCCTTTTTTGTATCGTGGTTGTTTCTAGCATGTCGTCGTAAGCTGGTTGTGGAGTTAAAGGAACGCTCACATTGCCGGCATGGGTACCGCTTCATGCTCTATAGAAAAGCACATATTAGGGTGAATCAAGTAGTCTGAAAATGTAATTCTACTATTACAAAGGGGGTCATTTACTATCCAGAAATACGCTTATATTAGGTATATTTCTGGCGCAGATTGCGGCGTAAAGGTTATCTGCATTGCAATCTGCAACTTTTCCCCACTGACGCCAGGTCTAAAATGCGCAGTGCGCTCCCATTCATTTCTATGGGAGCAGCGGGGGAGTTGCGCCTGGTGGTGGCCGGGGTCCTCCAGGCGCAGCACTCCCCGCACCATTCTCGATATACAGTACAGACCAAAAGTTTGGACACACCTTCTCATTCAAAGAGTTTTCTGTATTTTCATGACTATGAAAATTGTAGATTCACAATGAGGGCATCAAAACCATGAATTAACACATGTGGAATTATATACTTAACAAAAAAGTGTGAAACAACTGTAAATATGTCTTATATTCTAGGTTCTTCAAAGTAGCCACCTTTTGCTTTGATTACTGCTTTGCACACTCTTGGCATTCTCTTGATGAGCTTCAAGAGGCAGTCACCTGAAATGGTTTTCACTTCACAGGTGGACCCTGTCAGGTTTAATAAGTGGGATTTCTTGCCTTATAAATGGGATTGGGACCATGAGTTATGTTGGGCAGAAGTCAGGTGGATACACAGCTGATAGTCCTACTGAATAGACTGTTAGAATTTGTATTATGGCAAGATAAAAGCAGCTAAGTAAAGAAAAACGAGTGGCCATCATTACTTTAAGAAATGAAGGTCAGTCAGTCCGAAAAATTGGGAAAACTTTGAAAGTGTCCCCAAGTGCAGTCGCAAAAACTATCAAGCGCTACAAAGAAACTGGCTCGCATGAGGACTGCCCCAGGAAAGGAAGACCAAGAGTCACCTCTGCTGCGGAGGATAAGTTCATCCGAGTCACCAGCCTCAGAAATCGCAGGTTAACAGCAGCTCAGATTAGAGACCATGTCAATGCCACACAGAGTTCTAGCAGTAGACACATCTCTACAACAACTATTAAGAGTAGACTGTGTGCAGCAGGCCTTCATGGTAAAATAGCTGCTAGGAAACCACTGCTAAGGACAGACAACAAGCAGAAGAGACTTGTTTGGGCTAAAGATCACAAGGAATGGACATTAGACCAGTGGAAATCTGTGCTTTGGTCTGATGAGTCCAAATTTGAGATCTTTGGTTCCAACCACCGTGTCTTTGTGCGATGCAGAAAAGGTGAATGGATGGACTCTACATGCCTGGTTCCCACCGTGAAGCATGGAGGAGGAGGTGTGATGGTGTGGGGGTGCTTTGCTGGTGACACTGTTGGGGATTTATTCAAAATTGAAGGCATACTGAACCATCATGGCTACCACAGCATCTTGCAGCGGCATGCTATTCCATCCAGTTTGCGTTTAGTTGGACCATCATTTATTCATCAACAGGACAATGACCCCAAACACACCTCCAGGCTGTGTAAGGGCTATTTGACCAAGGAGAGTGATGGGGCGCTACGCCTGATGACCTGGCCTCCACAGTCGCCAGACCTGAACCCAATCGAGATGGTTTGGGGTGAGCTGGACCGCAGAGTGAAGGCAAAAGGGCCAACAAGTGCTAAGCATCTCTGGGAACTCCTTCAAGACTGTTGGAATACCATTTCAGGTGACTACCTCTTGAAGCTCATCAAGAGAATGCCAAGAGTGTGCAAAGCAGTAATCAAAGGAAAAGGTGGCTACTTTGAAGAACCTAGAATATAAGACATATTTACAGTTGTTTCACACTTTTTTGTTAAGTATATAATTCCACACGTGTTAATTCATAGTTTTGATGCCTTCAGTGTGAATCTACAATTTTCATAGTCATGAAAATACAGAAAACTCTTTGAATGAGAAGGTGTGTCCAACTTTTGGTCTGTACTGTAGGTGCAGGTCCCAGGGGTGGGTCCCACACCTATAAGGCCGTTTCACACGAGCGAGTTTTCCGCGCGGGTGCAATGTGTGACGTGAGCGCATAGCACCCCCACTGAATCCTGACCCATTCATTTCAATGTGTCTGTGTACATGAGCGTTTTTTTTCACGCATCAGTTCTGCGTTGCCTGAAAAACGCAGCATGTTCTATATTCTGTGTTTTTCATGCAGACTTGGCCCCATAGAAGTGAATGCGACTTCAGTGAAAAATGCATTGCATCCTGAAGCAAGTGCGGATGCAATGCGTTTTTCACTGATGGTAGCTACGAGATGTTGTTTGTAAACCTTCAGTTTTTTATCACACGTGTGAAAAACGCATCAAAACGCATCGCACCCACCAGGAAAAAACTGAACGCAATCGCAGACAAAACTGACTGAACTTGCTTGCAAAATGGTGCGAGTTTTCCTGAATGCACCCTGAACGCATCAGGACCTAATCCGTCACGCTCGTGTGAAAGGGGCCTCAGACAATGGTTGCATATCCTAGCGATCTAAGATGGGAATACCCCTTTAAGTAGTTCAGAAACATTAAAGAGGACCTTTCACCACTCCTGACATGCCTGTTTTAATAGTTTCATGCATTCCCCATGTAATAACAATTCTGGAACATCTATTCTTATGGCTCTATGTTGTGCAATTCCTGTATTATTTCTACTAGAAGTTATGAATGAATTGCTATTTGCCTTCAGTAAGGGTACAGAGGGGAGGTAACAAGTTGGGGGTGTGTACCTGCACAGTCTGACAGTGGCAGCACTGACTGAACTACTTAAAGGGGTGAGTCTGTGCAGGTACACACCCCCAACTGGTTACCAGCCCTCTGTACCCTTACTGAAGGCTAATAGCAATCCATTCATAACTTCTAGTAGAAATAAAGGAATGGCACAACATAGAGCCATAAGAATAGAAGCTCCAGAATTGTTATTACATGGGGAATGCATGAAGCTATTAAAACAGACGTGTCAGGAGCGGCGAAAGGTCCTCTTTAATGTTTCTGAACTACTTAAAGGGGTATTCCCATCTTAGACAATGGGGCATATCACTAGGATCCCGCACCTATATCAAGAACGGAGCGGGGAATATGTGCGTTTTTTCAGCAGTGAATTTTGTTAAAAACCACAGTGTATTTCAGTACCAGCAAAGTGAGATTTGCCAAATCTCATATATACTTTGCATATTTTTTATGTGCGGAAATTGACCTGCTGTGCGGTCTTTGAAATCTACAGCTTGTCATTTGTTTGTGTGATTCCCGCACTTTATATATGGTGGTTTTCCCTATAGACTTCAATGAGGTTATCAACCTAGACAGAAAGGGGCACATTTATTAAGACTGGCGTGTTAGCATATAGCTGGCGGTGGATTGCTGAAGTTATGTAGAGGTGCCGACCTCTACATAACTTTGGCGCATCCAGCGCCGAATGTAAATGTAAGACTGCTTCCTTGCTGTTTTACATTTAGACAATTTTCTATGCCTAAAGCAGGCATAGAAAATGATGAATGAGACCTGGCGTGAGTGGAGAAGAAGTCGACGATTCTACCACACCATGGCGTGCAACAGAATCTGCGCCAGATATATGCGTATATCTGGTCATAAACGACCCCCAAACTCTGCACCAAAATCTGTGATAAACAGTGCAGATTTATGTGCGTTTTTATGCAGTTTTGGTGCAGATTTCATGTGGATTTTCTGCATACAAATACGCAATCTGTGAGAACGAAACACATCTCTGCAAAGTTTAAAATAAAAAAATGCAGTGACACGAGACACTGCAGGAGGCTGGGTGGTGCAGAGGACCAGGAAATGGAGCCATAGATGCCCCAGGGGACAGTATAGTGTTTTTGTTTGTTTCTTTTAGCACACTCTGCTCTTTCCTGCAAAACACAGTGCGGATTTACCTGCAGACATTTTCTGTAGAAAGTAGGCTACATGTTGTTACTTTGAATGAATTACAATAAATCTACATCAATTTTGGAGTGCTGTCGTCTTTTTATCTGTACCAAAGGAGAACGATTACCATCTGAGACATTTATGGCATGTGTAATATATATGCATTGTCCAATCAGAATCTACCATGAAAAATCCCCATCTCACTCCTAAACAGCGCCATAACTAGGCAGATTTACCTTACAGGTTACCGGGAAAGCTGGGTCACCACCATGTGGAACTGTAATAAACTGCAGAATACTAAATCTACCAATACAAATACCCTTCCTCACTTAAATATATACAAATATAACACAGACAATGGTAGTGACAATCAGTGAGAGAAAATGTCTGTTCTGACAAAAAAAACCTTTCCCATCTGTCAGATTACTATTAGATCTTCCTCTGTAGTGATAGTCGGTATTACTCAGTCATGTAAGGCTGCTATAATGGGACATGAGTGGACATTATACGGAGAGAGGGTATAAGAGGAGAGAACTACAACACACAGCATGACCAGACTGTTATTATAGGGAGTCAGTGACAGGGCTGTGTCGGAGTCGAGGAGTCGGAGTCCATTTTGGTATATGGACTATTTTGGTATAAAATGGACCGACTCCACAAATATAGAATAAATTGGTACAGTTAGTTCAGTGAAAATGATGAAATGTCCTATGTATGTCAGTTCTATTCCTGAACTAAGGATCTAGGCTTTCAGTTGAGATGACTGTGTGCTGCCCTTTATGTAGATGCTCAGAAAAGAAGCTCCTCTGCTACAGATCAGAGGAAAAGGGCACTGGGAAGCAATGGCTGCACTCACCTCAGATCTACTAAAGAAAACAGGATTAAAGGGGTTTTCTCACTAGTTACAAAGATTAGCTTTCAGGGACAGTTAAAAGAAGACATTTTTTAAATACATTGGTCAGTCATGAACTATAGACAGTTCAGCAGGTTTCTCACTGTACACAGGTTTCTATGGAAACCTGCAGACCAGAAAGACGGTTATCTGATTGGCTGAGAGCAGTGAAGAATGATGGGACTGAGCTTTGAGTGATTACCTGCAGTATGCAAAAGGTCCAAGTGTTGTGAGGACTGAGAAGCATGGCTTTACCTGTAATTGTGTTAGAGATCACAATCTCCTGCTCTGTCAGAGTAAGTTAATATATGCTAATTACTGCTGGAGACCCACCCATAGCCTGAGGAGACAGAGTCAGTGCAAACTGCCTGTCAGCCAGTGAATCAACCTGCTGAGAAAACCCCTTTAAAGGGGTTGTCTCATTTCAGTAAATTGCATCTATCATGTAGAGAAAGTTAATACAAGCTACTTACTAACGTACTATGATTATCCATATTGCTTCCTTTGCTGACTGGATTCATTTTTCCATCACATTATACACTGCTCGTTTCCATGGTTACAGACCACCCTGCAATCCATCAGTGGTGGTCGTGCTTTCACACTATAGGCAAAAGCATCAGCCCCTCTAGTGGCCGAGACCATGGGAGCGCACATAAGCTAGTGCTTTTTCCTATATTGTGGAAGCACGGCCATCGCTGATGGATTGCAGGGTGGTCTGTAACCATGGAAACGAGCAGTGTATAATGTGATGGAAAAATGAATCCAGCCAGCAAAGGAAGCAATATGAACAATCACAATACATTAGTAAGTGCCTTGTATTAACTTTCTCTACATGAGAAGTGAGACAACCCCTTTAAGGCAAGTACTTCTTAGTATATCTAAACTTTCAATAAACTGTGCATAAATCAATTGTCCAGTGTATGTTCTCTCTGTATGCTTTTTAGTTTGCTTTTCCTTTGATGTAAAACCCTAGGGCCTTATGTATGAAAACTGTCTAGGTGTAGAAGTTTCTTTGTTGCCCATAAAAAACAATCAGAGCCCCCCTTTCATTTCATATAGTGCTCTGGAGAAATGAAAGGGGATCTCTGATTGGTTGCTATGGGCAACAAAGAAAGTCTTAGACCTAGACAGTTTTCATACATCAGGCCCTTAGTGAGCTGTACCCAGAGAAGCCTGATACTGGAGTAAAGAGTACAGGGATTGAGTAAAAGGAAAGAACTACAACTCCTAGTATTTCACAACTTATAGAGGGAAACACTAACTTCTCACACACAGCACAGAAGCTCTGCCCACATAGTGACATCACACAGGTCCTTCACCACTTCTCTGCACTGCTGAGCTCTGCCTCAATGGGTAAATGGGGTGAAATAAAACTGGTTGGAGTAGAGTGAGCAAGTTGAAAAGGCTGGGAGGCAGACGATAGATCTCAGGGGAATGCAAAAGAAAGTGGGTGTGGGGAACAATGGCAGGGACTCCTATAGCAGTGTCAGCAGGTCGATCTGCCAGCATTTCAGTGTGGCTGGTTAAGCCCCGTCCCTCTCCTGAACCTCCTGTTCTGTGTGTGGTGATGTCAGGCACATGCACCAAGCCGTTCTGTAGCCGAAAATTGATTAAATGCATTTGTGCTTTTTCAGTGTTTAGTTCCCCTTTAACACGCAGTCTGTAATTCCAAGCCTTGGAGCCTCCACAAGGCCGCAGAATGCATAGCAACGGCTCGGAGCCCCATAATGTCGCTGTGGGGGCTCCAATCGAAAGACAGATGTAGTCTCTCCCTCTACCACCTCAGATGCAATAGATGCAGAGGGGTTAAATGACTAAGACTGGAGTCATCTCCGATCCTGGTCACTACTGGTGGGTGTATGCTATATTATACAGCCAGCACCAGCCATGTATGAAGCATGGCTCTGTTCATGAGCCTGCTCCATACATCCCTTTAAAGGAGTTCTCCAAGTTAAATTTATTGATGACCTATCCTCAGGATAGGTCATCAATATCAGATCGGCAGGGGTGCCGGGTGTCCCATAGACTTGTAGAGGAGCGATCCTTCACATTGAAATGAATGGGGCGGTGTAATTACACCTACTCACCACTACCCCTGTTACAGCCAGCACGTAAACAGTGAAGAGGAGGCAGCGCTGGTACAGCGCGCGGCACCCCTGACGATCTGATATTGATGACCTATCCTCAGGATAGGTCATCAATAAATTTAACTTGGAGAACCCCTTTAATGCAAATAATATACATGTACGTGATTTTGCATTAAAGGGTTAAATATCTATATACCTTTCCTTCAGTCACTGTGCGGGTACTGTGTTTTTCCTGAAGCTGTGAAAGATGGAGTTCTACAGCTGTCAGTATTGCTGCAGTGCATACGTCCGATGTGGACGGACTGAATTATGGGAACTGAGGATACAGTGCCAACGCACCAGCTAATAATGGCGAGTAATCCCACCCCCCAGCCACACCACACAATGACTGGAGGGAGGTAAAACAAAAACAAAAAACACTTTTTTTTTAATGAAAGGTTAGACTACAGTTAGTTATGAGTATGCAGAACAACTTCATATAAACTTACCCTGCCATGACTTTTCTTCATGTGGAAGACGTATGTCTCCCTGTCCAGGATCCACTCGGAGCACTCTCCACATGTGTAGCCAGATAGTTTCTGCTTGTGATGTGACTCTGTAGACTCGCTGTCTCTTTTGTTGGTAGAGGAACTGCCCTCGGCTCTGCCAGATGATTTTGATGCTGCAGTGGAGTCATCATTTTTTTCTGAAGTGGTATCAGACTTTTTCTGAGTGTTTGAGGGATCTTCTTGGTTTTTAGGAAGGCCATGGACACTCTACACCAAGAAAAAAACAAAAACAAAACAGATTATGAAATATTGAAGCATCCAGTAAAAATAACGTGTCATGAATTCTCTGGGGGGGGGGGGCTTCATTAGCATGTCACATTAAGGCCCCATTCACACGACCGTGTGAATGGGGCCGTATCTATTCTGCAATATTGCGGAATAGTTGCGGCCCAATTCACCTCTATGGAGCAGGGAGCCCCCGCACGGAGCTAGCTCCGTGCCGCAGCTCTGATGAAGCATGTCCTATACTTGTCCACACACACGGACAAGTATAGGCATTTTGAATGGGGCTGCTCGGCATGTGTTCCGAGCGTGCGGAACACACACCGGGCGGCCCCCGTATTATTGCAGTTGTCTGAATGGGGCCCAAGACTGTGCTCACACTGCCGTTTGGAAGAGCCATCGCCCCATCCATCATTACAAATGTGGATCAATCCCAAGGTCATCACTGCCAAGCTTTCTTACCAACACTGGTCTCCATTCCATTTTCAGTAAATAATGGCAGATGGAAGAATAAATCTCCCGAAGGCCACTGGGAGCAAAAAAGTAAGCAAGGAACCAGACTTCAACAGTAAAATACAGACCTGGCTGATGCACCTTCAAAAACCCCGACACGTGTTTCGAGTCTGCTTCCTCAAGGGAAAAATTTTTCCCCTGCCATCAAGCGGGTCTGTATTTTGAGGCTATAAGGGGCTCACAGAAAGTTGTCTGCAGGTTGCTCAAAGCGGCTGTGCACAAATCTCCACCACGCTTCCTATTCTGTGTAACCCAAGGCTAACGTAAAAAAAAATAAAGCCCCAGCTTTCAGAGAAAGTGCTCTGTACGGCAATGTGGTAAAGGGTTATTTACTTGTGGAATTTATCACACCCTGCAAACCACAATTCTGGCATCAACAAAATCGCACAATAGGGCTTTACGACATTTTGGGGTTACTTGTGCAACATTTTGCACATTACCAATTCCAATTTTGAAAAGTGGGTGGGAAAGTCTAAGTGGTTAGGGATTTTACTTCGTTTTACTCCACTGCTATTATCACAGCGACTTTTATAAAAATTCACAAACTCATCTCTCCTCATCTCTCACAAACAGCATTTCTAGACAATAATGTTAAGTTTAAAAGGGTTTTCCGAGATTTTAATACTGATGACCTATCGTCTTAATAGGTCATCAGTATCTGATCTGTGGGGGTCCGACACCCGGGATCTCTGCCGATCAGCTGTTTTGAGAAGGCACTGATGCTCCTGTGAGCGCCGTGGCCTTCTCCGTGCTCACCAATCACAGCACCATCCATTGTACAGCGGCTGTGCTCGGTATCACAGCTCAGCCTCAGTCACTTCTATGGGGCTGAGCCGCTCCTAGGCCACATGACCGATGAACATGACATCAGTGAACTAGGGAAAGCAGCAAAAAGGCACCGGCGCTACTGCAAGCTCTCTGTCTTCTCAAACAGCTGATCGGCAGGAGTCCTGGGTGTCAGACCCCCACCAATCAGATACTGATGACCTATCCCAAGGATCATCTTGGAAAACCAATTTAAAAATGCATCAAATTCATTAAACAATGTGCAACGTTTGAGAAATTGGGTGCAAAGTCCTCCAACAGAGGCGCAAAACTGACTTCAACTATTACCCTCACAATAATTCCCACTCCGTGGTTTCTGGCAGAAAAGATCTCTATAACAAGGCACGCATTGGAGCATGACATACATTTTCATAAAGAATCTGGTGGAAGATACACCTGTATTCCTGCATATAAACTCTTATACTACTCTAAATCTCCTTGGCAGATGACTGTCACCGAGACTCATCACTATAAAGACTGCATTAGTACAGACAGAAGTTTTAGCTTTAGCATTTGAGGGGGTTGTTCCACCTCATTATCCATTCTGCCCTCTCGATCAGCTGACTGGCACGGATCCAAGTGCTGAATACCATACAGCCACGCATCTAACCTGCAATCTACAATCACGAGGAGCAGGCAGTCAAATAAAGTCTACCATTAGAGCTTGGTCATGCTGAATCCGCCATCGTGAACTGCTTCTTCAGTCTCTCTGCTCTGGCTAATAGAGGGGGGTCTCAAACCCTTGCTGTATGCTCTTTTAGGCCATATGGAGGTTGTGCAGGTAGAACAATCCTTATCAATAAAACCTGTCATTATCATCACACGCTGTCATACTACTTGGGATATGTTCACACGGTGCCTTTAAATGCAGATTTTGGTGAGGTTTCCACTGTGACATTCACATTATAAAAGTTTACAATACACTTCCCACTGTTTTGAATGGTAAATTGTGCCACTTTTTTTTTTTTAACTGCGCTGTGGAAAAAAAAGAGAACTGACATATCAATTCTTGCTGTGGTTTGGGCATAGAAACTGTGGCGAGTAGCTACACGTGGATTAGCCCCATTTAACGGGGCAAATCCATGGCAGATTGAACAGAGGTGCAAACAGTGGCAGAAATCCTAGCATCAGTCTCAGTTTCCACTGCAAAACCACAAGTCGATGGAGCTATTTGATATATAATGTGGTCTGGTTCCGTTGATTTGATGGGAAGAATGGCGCCACATGCACTGCTATTCTTCATCTCATATCTGATGGGATTCGCTGCTCAACCTCAGGACTTACCTTAAGATGCTGCACCAGTAACTGTTTCTGCATGTATGCCAGCTGACACTCTGGACACTTGAAGACGCTGACTAGCAGAGTGTTGGTATTCTGGTAGAAATGCTGGTGCAAAAGTCTCTTCTTATTGAAGACCGTCTCACACGAACATTTGTAGATTATCCTGCAGTAAAGAGAATACAGGAATAAAAACTGAAAAAAGTTCAAATTTCTTGAATAGAAAACCTGATTCTCGATCTTTATCTCACAAATCCAGTTTTTACCTGCACACTACTAAATCATATTATACACGTAAGCTGCTAACTTTCAGTAATCCTTTCTATTATTACAAAAATTACACTGGTTTCTCAAGTTTTTTTTTTTTTAATTTTACCAAAGTAATGGGGGGCCTGGTAAAATAATGAAAAACTTCCCATGCTGGCACTCTATCACCTTCCTCAGTGACATATTGTTTGGCCGCAGTGGTGACGTATATACTGCTGCAGCCAATCACTGGCGAGAGCAGGAAAGGAGGGAAGGTTCATGTCTATAAAATTAAAAAATAAAAACTCTCTAAAACCATCAGAATAGTTACCGTATTTTTCGCTTTATAAGACGCGCCCAAGATTTTAGAGTAGGAAAATAAGAAAAAAATATTTTTCATCACACCTCATATCAGACCCCCCATAAATTTCAGGACATCACATCAGACCCCCATATCAACCCTCCATGTCAGACCCCCATCAGACCTCAGATCGGCCCCCATATCAGCCCCCTCTACCCCCATCAGACCTCAGATCAGCCCATCAGTCCCCATATTAGACAAATGTGCCCCCATCAGACCTCAGATCAGCCCATCAGTCCCCATATTAGACAAATGTGCCCCCATCAGACCTCAGATCAGCCCATAAGCCCCCATATTAAATGAATATGTCCCCATCAGACCTCAGATCAGCCCCCATAGACCTCAGATCAGCCCATAAGCCCCTATATTAAATGAATATGTCCCCATCAGACCTCAGATCAGCCCCCATCAGACCTCAGATCAGCCCACCCAGCCCATAAGGACAAAATAAAAACCTCTCTTACCTGCCCTGCACCGCAGCTCCGGTCCGGCGCTCCTCTGTCTTCTCCGGGCCAGTGCTGCACTGTCCTGACTGCGTGCAGCGTCAGGTCATAGAGCGCACACTACGTCCTGACGCTGTACGCGGTCAGGACAGTGCAGAGCCGGCCCGGATAGACAGAGGAGCGCCGAACCTGGAGTGGAGCCGCGGCGCAGGGCAGGTAAGAGAGGTTTTTATTTTATCCTTATGGGCTGGGTGGGCTGATCTGAGGTCTGATGGGGGCTGATCTGAGGTCTGATGGGACCTTATACATACAAGTGAGCGCTTCCATAATGGAAGTGCTCACTTGTATTCGCTTTATAAGACGCACCGCAATTTTCCCCCTACTTGAGGGGGGAAGGGGGTGGAGTGCGTGTTATAAAGCGAAAAATACGGTACGTATATTCAGTAACAAGAACATCGGCTGTAGTAGAACATGTCTTAATGGAATCGAGGGCTGTGAAGGCCACTTACTGTGCGTTCTTGTGGCTTGCAGTGGGATGCTGGGCAGTGATATGAGCAGCCGTACTTTCTGTGCTCTTGAAGGCCATGGGGCAGAAGGAGCACTTGTGGAACACCTCACAATGTTTGTCCTGGATATGTACTTTCAGCAGACCCAGAGACATGAACACCACCCCGCAGTGAATGCACCTGGTGGAATAGAAGAAGAAGGAGATAATGAATATGGCAACTAACCAGGCTACAATGGCACTTATATCATTCAATGTATCCATTTAGGAGGACATATAAGACAGTAACCACAGGGTCATTTATTTCCCTCAGATCTTGCTTCTTCACTGCATTTTAGCTCAGATTCATTCCAGCAGTGCTGTGATGTGTGACTACAGATTAGCTAGTGCCCAGACTGAGGTAGTCAGAGAACCCCCTCCCCCATCTCATGACTAGTTTAGGCTGCTGTAGCCTAAAGCAATGATGGCCAAGAAGGTATGTTTCAGACTACCTCAGACTTCCAGGAGGCACTGTAGCTAACCAGTAGTCACAGATCACAGTTCGGTAAGCTATGTGACATCATTGCCACTATTTTTGTTAGCCATTAAAATATATCACACCTGCAAGACTCTCATTTTGTTTCTCTTAAAGGGTCTGTTTTGCATTAGCAAATGGCATTTATTTATCATGTAGAGAAAGTTAATACAAGGCAGTGAAGGCACTTACTAATGTATTATTATCCATATTGCCTCCTTTGCTGACTGGATTCATTTTTCCATCACATTATACACTGCTCGTTTCCATGGATACGACCACCCTGCAATCCATCAGCTGAGGCCACACTTGCACACTATAGGAAAAAGCTCCAGCCTCTCTGGTGGCTGGGACCACAGGAGTGTGCATAGGTCTGTGTTTTTTCCCTACTGTATTGCAGGACGGTCGTAACCATGGAAACAAGCAGTGTATAATGTGATGGGAAAATGAGCCAGCAAAGGAGACAATATGGGTAATATCAATACATTAGTAAGTGCCTTGTATTAATCTATCTACCTAAAGAATTCCATTTGCTGAAGTGACACAACCCCTTTAATGAGGACAATACACCTGTTTCCTGGGGAGGCAGAGAGTGAAGCAGCTGCCTGGTATTGAGTAGACAGGACTTTCCACCTATGGCTGAGCTCCTACTATGCCCCATGGAAGAGGCTTACAGAACGTGTTAGTAGACCTCATGTATAACAACTACTTGTAACTTGATTTTGTTTCTTACTTGCAGAAACAAGTCTCTATCCTATCAAACTGACCCGATACACTGTAACTAAGCACCATAATGGTCTATAATTGTACTCAGGAGAGAGAATCATGGTTGTTAGTCGAGTTAATTACCGGTAGCTATCTAGAAATTACTCTCAACATGTAGTGAAAAGCCACAGTATCACAAGAAAAAAGAAAATCCGCAACACCTTTATATACCACTAAATCTGTTTAATGTTCATTTTATCCATGCCTGAGGCAGGAGATAGTTCAGGGGTGTAAAAGGCATGGAATATGACAAAATGGAATATGCCTCCATGTTCATAACTTCTGAATGGATTGCTAGCAGTTTACAATGACGGTCCAGTAGGGTGTTACCAGTTGGGGGGGGGGGTGTACCTGCATAGTCTGCCCTTATTGAATAGTGTCAGACTGTGCAGGGACACACCCCCAACTGGTTACCACTCTTCTGTACCCTTACTGCAGACTGCTAGCGATTCATTCATAACTTCTAGTAGAAATAATAAAGGAATGACACAACATAGAGACCTAAGAATAGATGTTCTAGAATTGTTATTACATGGGGAATGCATGAAGCTATTAAACCAGACATGTCAGGAGTGCTGAAAGGTCCTCTTCATATACACAACTTTTTTTTTTACACATTACCACCCCATGTATGAGGCCCTTTCAGCAGCCAATAAGGCCTGAACCCAGATTCTCTGGTTTGCACTATGATGTTAAGGCATATACGTTCTTTTTGAACAGAGAAAATTGAAGGTAGCCATTACCGGAACGCCACTTTACGAGTGTAGTGCAGGCAGTTCTCCTTAACGTGGGTCTGGAAATATGCGGATCTGCACAGGACGCCACATTCTGGGCAGCAGTATGGAGATTTATGGGTGTGAATGCGCTGGTGAGCCCCATAACTACACTTATTAGGGAGCATCATCTGGCAAACCTGGCAGGTCTATGGAAAGAAATGAAATACAGAACATTATACATAAATGGACAAGAGATGGCTATCTACAAATTAGGACAATACTTAGAAAATATAAAGAAAGTAGACTAGGATTGATGAGGAGTAACAATTCTTGGAGTAGAAAAACAGGTTCAGGTAATATAAAGTCTAGTTTTTTCTTGTTTATAGCAACTCCTTTAGGCTACTTTCACATCTCTGGTATATTAGATCCGGTGGCTGTTCCGGCATAAATGTCAGCTGCCAGTTGGAAAAAACTGATGCAAGCAGCAGTATACGCCCAACCGAAGGCCAGCATTTATGCTTGTAAGCTGATGGATTACCGCTGGATCCCATTATAGTCAATGGGACCAGCAATGTCAGATCCAGTGAACTCCAGCAGCCCGTTCTCTGCCAGCTATATTCACCAGAGATGTGAAAGCAGCCTAAGATGCCATTATATATGTAAATATCTGTTATCACATATTAACAGCCTATATGTGAATATTCTATGTAATTTTTAGTATAAAAAACTGGTTGGTGGTTTTCTAGATGTAATTTTTTGAAATTGCCCCATCTATTCTACTTTCGGCCCTGGCTATTTAGCACTGCACAACCATAACTGCGATCAGAGAGGGAAGGGGAATGAGTGACTCAGTTAGAGCATCACACAGATAAGTGTAACGCTTTGTTGGGGGCATCCATATCTAAGCATATCAAGAGAACAATAGATCTGTCATACTGTTGTCCCAATTCTACCGAGCTACTACTTTACTAGCAGATAACATCTACCCCTCACAGCAGCAGTAAAACAACAATAGATAAAACTTCTATATAGGCAGGGAACCTATCAGTGCTGACTGCTACAGAAAGACTATATTTTGCATTTAATTTTTAATGGCATAGTACTACTGACATGAAAAAGAAAAACAGCCACAATTCTTAAAAAAAAATCTTTTCTATGAATATTGAACTTTAAAAAATATCCCTTTCTGATGGAAGTGTCCCTTTAATAGCTTAACCTGGCAGTACTGTCCCATCACAAGGGGTTGTCCCATCTTTTCACAGTTTGGGAGTGTGGTGCTCATCTGATTACCCTGGGCCCCACTCTTGACACCCCCAGGCAAAAAGCTGCGGCAAGTCGGGCCGCTGCAGTGGAAATGTAGTATTACATGGTAGCTAATAAAATCCACCAGAACAGCAGATAGGCCTTTAGAAAGGGACTACTCTCTGAGGTTCATATGTCCTACAATACAAGTATGGGTTGTCTTCATGTAACAAACCCTCCCAAACCAGTCCATCATTCATCACTGGAATGGGTTGGTAGGCCAAGTCTAAGGCCCTTTCCTGAGAACTGCCCCATCATCTGTCAGTAGCACATTGGCCTGTACAAACAGGAATATGCTGTTGAATCTGTATGGGGGTGAATGATCGCAGTAGTGATCGATCATACCTTTGCAAAGAGGATATTGCATGTAAATGCAGCTCTCTGTCTCAGGACCTTTGGAAACTAAAAAGTAGTTCAAGGGTAAACTAGACAAAATGACGAACGCACATTGAGGCTTTCAGAAAATGACAATGCTACAAAAAAAAAAAATACAGAATTTGAGAGTAACTCATAAATATGGGTAATGTCTCACTTACAAGTCCATCTTTTTCCTCTGCCACTCTCTGATAATGTCCTGCTAGACAGGTATAGTCCTCAACCTGCTTGCTACACTCCAAACACTTGAACCCATGGCGTATAAGTCCATATGGGTCTGCATAAAGTGGCATAGCTGGCGGGGCATAGGAGGAAGTCCCAGACCACACTCCAAGAGAAGCTGTTGATGCTACTGTTCGTTGGTTGGAAGATGAAGGCTGAGCTGCCATGACAGAGGCAACTAAAGGAGGAGGCGCCAGCATCTGCTCGGCAGAAATGGGCTTCATCATCAGCTGCGAACACTGCATGATCAGCCCTTTGCTCTTGTGTTCCCTGGCATGGCCCAGCAAACTACACTTGTTGTAGAACTGCACCGTTTTAGTGCACTGTGTACACATTACTTCAATATGGATACTTCGTCTACTATGATGCTGCGCTAGGCTCTTCTCCAAGGCAAAGGAGTCCCCACACTCCAGACACGTGTAACCTGTAGGTGGCAGTGTAATATTACTGTCAGGAGGGGGATTCAAATTTGGAGTATACGTTGGGACAGGATTAGCGCTGTGCAGAAGTTTATTGAAAGCTTCCACAATGACGGGAGCTGCCATTTTAACTTGGTGTACCAGTGGCACGGCCATAGGTGTTCCTTGTCCCTGTGTCTGCCTTACTGTTGTAGTCTTCACTGCAACAGTGGAAGTGACACTGTTAGGGACCAAGTTAAGGTTAGCAAGGTGAACTGCCTTGGGGAGCAAAGCGGTTGAATTAGATGTAGTCTTGGTGGAAGCTGTAGGCTGCTTTTTGTTCTGGGAGCTATTAGAGGACTTCATGGAACCACCACCAGGATTCTGAAGGCCTGGTCCTTGCACTGCTTTCTTTTTCTCCCCTTTAGAGTTCGATACTTGAGGGCTAGCAGCATTCTGTCCCTGGACACTAGGCGTGGTTGTAGTTTTACCACAGTTCTTTGTTTTCTCCTTTTCTGAATCAGTCACTTCTTCCAGGGGCATAAGAGGTTTGACATCTTCCCCAGATGAATTTTCCCCTAGAAAGTCCTCTGGAGATTTTACCAAATCATCCGGTTCAACTTCTGGCAAAATCCTAGTTACAGTTCTTTTGATCTCGCCCGATGACATTTTTATAGTTTTTATCCTCACTTTGGGAATTGCAGGAGGAGAACCAGCACAAACTGAAGGGGAATCTTTACTGCTGGTGTCACTGCAGACACTCATGGGGCTATCTGGGTTTTTGATAATCTTCTTTACCACCTCCAGCGGACTTCTGGGACTTTTAGGAGACTTTGGCATCTTAGGACTCCCCTTAATACTTTCTTTTAATGGGACACTAATCTCTTTAGACATTGATTCCTCCTTAGGGACCACTGCAACTTTTTTAGCCTGCAGGGCCACCAAAGCAGCTACACAAGAAGATAACTTTGAATGTGCAGGTTTAATACGCTGCCGAGGTGGCACAGATGAGGAACAAAGAGCTGATGTGCCAGCCGCATTACCAAAAGAGTCTCCTGGCCCCGGAAATACTTTCTCCTGAGAATTGCTGCCATCTTCCGCATCCTTAAATGGCAAGGATGACCCAAGGAAACTGCTGTTTTTGTCTGCCCCTCGGGTTTGCTCAGATCTCTCTTTCTCTGCTTCTATGCAGTCCGATTTCTGCTCCTTTTTACAGTATTCATCAAACATACTCAGCTCGGGTTCTGAGGGCTTTCTTAGTGAGTCTACTATGCAACCTTCTTCATACATGGAAGGCTGAGGGAAATAAGGAGATTCCGCTGCCTTCTGCTTGCTCAGGATCCCATTATCCTTTGAGTCTTCTGGCTCAGGGCTAGAAATAGGGCTAAACTGGCTAAACGTTGGCAATGGTTCTGTCTTGTGTGACTCCATTTTATCTGTGTAACCCCGTGAGTTGTCCCCATTTATGAATCCTGGTTCAAATTTTCCGTAGCCTGGTCCGACAGCATGGGGATCAGTGCCCACTTCAGGGCCACGGAATCCATTCTGTAGTAAAGTTGGACCCATATGATTTCCTTCCTTTTCAGATGCCTCGAATGACTCCTGTCGGCTGGTGTTTTTCACAATAACGCTAACTGCTGGGACATCAGGGGCGGGCACAGACTGAGTCAAAGACAGATTCTCATCCAAACACATTCCTGATGGTTTCAGATGGTTTTCTTGATCATCACTTGTAGCCTGGATAGCTTCCTTGGCATCCAAACTTGTCGCATCAGGGATATCAAAAGCAGCAAGAAGATCGTCAAAGTCTGGAGTCTTCATGTCCCCCATGACTGGAAATGTAACGGTATCTGTTATTAAAGGAAATCAAATGAGACAAGGATATTTTATGACACTACTCACATTTTTACTAGTCTATAAAGCTACCTTGTAGACCTCTAGCCTTGAAATCATTTTAATTTAAAGGGGTTATCCAATATGCCCCCCCTTCCCCAATGCCCGGGCCCCTTGTATACATTATACTTACCTGCTCCCTGCCACCTGCATCTCCCCATTGCTTGGATCGAAACATCCGGCGACGGGGGTGCAGCCAATAGCAGGACGCAACAGGGACGAGCCTCCCTAGCATCGGCCACAACGCTTTTGGCTGCTCTCCCCGTCGCCGGATGTTTTTATCCGAGCGACAGGGAGATGCAGTGGCGGCCATGCAGGGATCTGAATCAACATGGGCGCCGGGGAGTAGGTAAGTGTAATGTATACAAGGGGCCCGGGCATTGGAGGGGGTGGGGTCATTTTAAGGGTATGGATAACCCCTTTATGTATGGGGGGTGTCTAAATTCTCTACCCACATCAGATGCAAGGGGAAAGAAGGACATACCCAATCCCTTTGTATTCAAGGGAGATTGTTTTTTTTACCTCTCCTTACTGAGACCACACGCACACTCCGTGGAGATGAGTGTGCACGTGTGAACAAGCAATCGGCAGACAGTTATGTAATCTGAATGCTCAGCCTTACAAATAACACGCCATACTGGCTAAGATCCAGTAGTCCTTGGATGAGACATTAGATTATTCACAGACTCCCTGGCTCTGCGGATGCTGTATAAAGGTACAGCCACATATGGTAGAAATGCTGCAGATTTCTGCAATGGATTTCCATATTTCCTTATTTCCGTGCTGTGAAAAACGTCCGCAATGAATCCGCATTTTAAATCCGCAGCATGCTAATTTACTCTGCATGTTTCCACGGTGGATTTCACCCCCTGCGAGGCAGTTAAGGGGGTTGTGCGCTATAATAATATTGATGACCTTTCCTCCGGATAGGTCATCAATATCAGATCACTGGGGTCTGACTCCTGGCGATCAGCTGTTTACAAGGGTCATGGCACTTGTGCAAGCACTTCGCCCTCTTCCATGTTTAACTGCAAGCCGTCATCCTTGTTGCGGTAGTGCAGAGTAACTACTCTCACTTGAATTTGACAAGCAGTTGTAATCAAACTGCACCACTGCTACCGTCTAGAGTACACGGTGTACAGTTAAAGAGGAAGCAGCGCTCTAACATCTGCTGCCAGGAGCTGGACCTCCTCCAATCTGTTATTAAAGGGGTTGTGTCACTCCAGCAAATAGCATTTATCATGTAGAGAAAGTTAAAGGGGTTATCCAAGTTCTATAATGCCCCTCCATATGCCCAGGCCCTTCACGGGGGGAGGGTATTGGGTGGGGGTAACTACAAACTTTGTGAGGGGCCCGGGCATTATAGATCTTGGATAACCCCTTTAATACAAGGAACTTACTAATATATTGTTATTATCCACATTGCTTCCTTTGCTGGCTAGATCCATTTTCCACACTCTGATCGTTTCCATGGTTACGACCTCCCTGCGATCCATAAGTGGTGGACATGCTTGCACACTATAGAAAAAAAGACTAGCCTATGTGACCTCCCACAATCCTGGCCACCAGAAAGATCAGCATTTTTTCCTATAGTGTACAAGCACAGCCACTGCTGATGGATTGTAGGGTGGTCGTAACCATGGAAACGACAAGTATAATGTGATGGAAAAATGAATCCAGCCAGCAAAGGAAGCAATATGGATAATAAAAATACACTAGTAAGTGGCTTGTATGAACTTTATCTACATAATAAATGCCACTTGCTTAAGTGAGACAACCCCTTTAATGACCTATTTGGAGGATAGGTCATCATTATAGTGCACAGATTTGACACCGTTTTTGCAGCGGATCCATGGCAAAATTAGCGGTGAACGTACAGTAAAGATAACGGCATAACAACGCAAACAGTGGTCATTTTCTGTAGATTATTTTCACAGGTAACGAGATCATCTAAGGCCCCATTCACACGACCGTATGTACATTTCCGCATCTTATCTTATTTTTGCGGATAAGATGCGGAACCATACGGACCCATTCATTTTTCCATAGGAGAAAAAAAATGCGGAATGCACATCGTGTGCATTCCGCATCCCGTATCTCACGGAAGTTCCCCCGCAAAAAAAATAAATAAAACATGTCCTATACTTGGCCGCAAAATGACGTCCGTAGCCCCATTAAAGTCAATGGGTCCTAAAATTGCTTTCCGTATGTCTTCCGTTCCGTTTTTATACGGATCACGGAATACATACTGTCGTGTGAATGGGGCCTTCGTGTGTTTTTGGCCATACATGTGTTCAGCACGTGTAGAGCTAATAGACTGGAAGTGACACAAGATCACACGGTGCAGAAACAGTGCAGAAAATCTCTTGTAGCAATATGTTAATTATCCATACTGTAAGTAACATTAGTAATCAGACCTAACATACTGCTTTACCTCCAGATACAGCAGACTTACCTGGTAGGTCTAATGCATGGCTCCACTACTGTGGGTGCCGCACACAAAGCCTGGAACACATAAACGAGATAAACAGTGAAAGCCGTGCCCGGTAATCCCATCATCCACTGCACATTACAGGGTTCACCAAGAAGACAACGCTGAACTGAAGGGCACAGCCGGTTTCAGAAAACTAAGGGAATTTCTCAACATCTTGCATCACATAAATGACTAAACGATATATATTAGTGGTGCAATAACCCAGGACTCCATACTACCTACATAATCATTTTATAGGAGTCAGTACAGCAGATGGCTACCTGCCCCACAGTTTACTCTCACAGGCAAAGGCCACTAGGCCTGAAGCCTGCGAGACAGTAGACTGGGGCAGGCGGTCGCAAAATGACGACATCATCACGGCCGCCTATAATTGGTCATCAGTGCTTGAGTGGAAACACCAGAGACTCAGGCCAAAGGCCGGGAGAGACCTCTGAGCTGCATTATACATGGCCGTGGGGAGTCAGGGGAGTATTTTGTGTGTGTTTTTTTTTTTAAGTCACTTTGAGAGGATCGTGGTACTATATCATATCATCATATGGCATTATAACTACTAGAGAATATCTAAGTGTACTGGGGGCACTAAAAGTATTGCAGCCATTACTGGGGGTACTGTAGAGGAACATTATACCTATTGCAGGCATTTATACAAACTGGGGGCACTAAACCTACTCATGTCACTTAAGAGGGCAACATATCTACTGTGGACCCTTAAGGTGGTCATTATACCTACTGAGGCACATACAGGGGGCATTACACCTACTGGGGGAACCAAAGTGGGTATTACACCTACTGTGGGCACTCAAAGGAGTTGTCTCACTTCATCAAATGGCATTTATCATGTACGCAAAGTTAATATGAGCCACTTACTAATGTATTGTGATTGTCCATATTGCTTCTTTTGCTGGCTGGATTCATTTTTCTATCGCATTATACAGTTCTGGTTTCCATGGTTACAACCACCAGTAACGGTGGTCGTGCTTGCACACTATAAGAAAAAGCACTTTCCTATGTGAGCTCCCACGGTCCCTGCCACCAGAAAGGGCAGCACTTTTTCCTATAGTGTGAAAGCATGACCACCACTGATGGATTGCAGGGTGGTCGTAACCAGTGATACGAGAAGTGTATAATGTGATGGAAAAATGAATCCAGCCAGGAAAGGAAGCAATATGGATAATAACAATACAATAGCAAGTGGCTTGTATTAACTTTCTCTATGTGACAACTGCCATTTGCTGAAGTGAGACAACCCCTTTAACGTGGGTATTATACTGACTGGGAGCACATAAGGGGGGCATTATACCTACTGGGGGCAACCTAAGGGGGCATTATACCTACTGGGGGCACCTAAGGGGGCATATACCTACTGGGGGCACCTAAGGGGGCATTATACCTGCTGGGGGCACCTAAGGGGGCATTATGCCTGCTGGGGGCACCTAAGAGGGCATTATGCCTGCTGGGGGCACCTAAGGGGGCATTACGCCTACTGGGGGCACCTAAGGGGCATTACACCTACTGGGGGCACCTAAGGGGCATTACATTACACCTACTGGGGGCACCTAAGGGGGCATTACACCTACTGGGGGCACCTAAGGGGGCATTACACCTACTGGGGCACCTAAGGGGGCATTACACCTACTGGGGGCACCTAAGGGGGCATTACACCTACTGGGGGCACCTAAGGGGCATTACACCTACTGGGGGCACCTAAGGGGGCATTACACCTACTGGGGGCACCTAAGGGGGCATTACACCTACTGGGGACAGGGGCACCTAAGGGGGCATTACACCTACTGGGGGGCATTACACCTACTGGGGGCACCTAAGGGGGCATTACACCTACTGGGGGGCACCTAAGGGGGCATTACACCTACTGGGGGCACCTAAGGGGGCATTACACCTACTGGGGGCACCTAAGGGGGCATTACACCTACTGGGGGCACCTAAGGGGGCATTACACCTACTGGGGGCAATCTGAAAGATTAGCAGAGAACATACAGTGCCAGGTCTCACACTGATTCATAGTTTTTTGGAACTGTTTCCTATTAGTTATGCGAATTCTACAATCTCTTAGTTTCAAGTGCGGCTCGTGACCATCTCTCAGTGCTGAATGTGACTCTAAAGGTAAGAAAGGTTGGGGCCCACTGCAGTGTAGTATCCTTCTCTCAGACACAATCCCAAAAACAAGACCGCATCATACAGGAGACCTGTCAGTGATGAATGGACTGTCACATCTGAACAACCCCCTACCATGTCCTACTAGAGCATAGGGGGACAATCTTCATTCAGGACCCCACTCTTTGTATTAGACAAAATGGAGAGCTCACTGTGGTGGATCCAGCATGCCTGAACATTACATGGAAACCTCCACCAGGGTACGTAGTATTTTGCAGGACCAGCAATGCAGACAATATTTTAAGAAACCTCATTCACATACTATGGAAAAATTTGCAGTGGAAAATGACTTGTGGTGCAGATTTTACATCCTTGGCATGTCAATTTATGCAGAAGATTTCCGCCACGGATTTAACCCCTTGCAATGCAGTGGGTAAAATCTGCACCAAAATTCAGAGCGAAATTTCCACTGCAGCAAAATCTGTCCCACGTGGCCGTACCCGTACGAAGTTTCACCCCCTCTACAATCTGATCATCAGTGGCCAAGCAATTCCCTCTGTGATAACCGGGACAATGATGGGGACCTGTTCACACAAAAGAGTTAAAGATGGATGGATGCGCAATAAAAAAGGTAAAAGTTGGAATCTGATTGGTTTTATTCTTGCATTGTGAGGCTTTGTTTCATTCTGCACCCGGACTCTCCGAATCATACAGTGTCCTCTGTGTGGACCGTGAGGCAATCTCTATATTCAAGTCTATGAGATGTAACTGTGCGGTTCATAGGAATCCACAGAGATTGCCAGATCGTGAGTACAAATAAACCAAATGATAAAAGCCTTTCTCGGAGTGCCACTTTAAGCTGGCTATACATTAGGGGTTGGTGTATTGGGCGAATAGGACAATGGCCAGTGATGGCTAACCTCCGGCCCTCCAGCTGTGGTTAAACTACGACTCCTAGCATGCTCCATTCTTTTCTGTGGAGTTCTGAGAACAGCCGAGCAAGGGTACATCTTGGGAGTTGTAGTTTTACCACAGCTGGAGTGCCGGAGGTTAGGCATCACAGACAGGTTAAAACGAAAAATCGCCATGATCCGTGACCTAGTGTGGGCTTCCTCTGACGGGAGGCAGATCTGTCAGCCAACTACTGAAAAAATCCAACATATCAGATCAACGTTTCAACAGCTATCTATCAGCCTTCATCGGTCACAAAATGGCACTGATGGTCAGGAGAAGGTGTCCTTTACAGCTCTCCCAGATCTCTAGGGCATAGTTATCTTTACAGGACTACCTCAGCTTCTCACAGTGATGTGCCAACAAGGTGACAGAGTTTTCTGTTGTGCGGTGTCCATCTTAAAAGGTTGTCCAAGTTGAATAAAAACTCCTGGCAGCCATAGTGAATGAGTAAAATGGCAAAAGAAGCAATACTTACCACTTTTCTCCCCGTCGTTTCCTGTGTTACAATCTGGTCCTGCAGCGCTGATGTCATGTATGAGGCTGCAGCAGCGACATCCCAAGCACACCAGGTCACCATGCAGCCAGCCACATGACTGCTAACTGAGGCCAGTGATTGGCTGCAGCGCTGACGTGGTGCTCACAGGACGTCATTGCTGCAACCAAGATAAAAACACCGTCTGGGAGGACTGGAGCGCAACGCTGGAGGCAGCAAGGAAGGAAAATAGTGGTATGACTTCTATTGTTCTTTTATCACATTGCACGAATGTGTCATACAAAACCGATCCGTCCCCACTGACTTGCAGTCGGGTGAGGAGGACGGATCCGGATGGCTGCGCCCATGCGAGCGCAGGGGATCCGAGCTCTACAGTGCTCGTTACGAGCACATTCGCTCAACTCTATCCACGATCAGATATTGATGACCTATCCAGAGGACACGTCATCAGTATCAAAATCTCAGAAAACCCCTTTAAAAAAAATAAAATAAATCATATACTCACCCTTAGGCTACATGTACACGACCGTATGTGTTTTGTGGTCCACAAATTGCAGTTCTGCAAAAGAAACGGATGACGTTCCGTATGGCATCCGTGTTTCCGTTTTTTTTTTGCGGATCCATTGTAACAATGCCTATCCTTGACCGCAAAACGGTGTGCTATCAGCATTTTTTGCTGACCCATTGAAATTAATGGGTCCGTATCCTATCCGCAAAAAAAACGGAACGGACACGGAAACAAAATACGTTTGTGTGCATGAGGCCTTAGGGTACTTTCACATTTGCGGCAGGGGATTCCGGCAGGCTGTTCCGGCAAGTCTTTTGTTGTACTTTTGTTCCGGCCGCCTCTCGGCAAGTTTGCCGTGCTGCGGCCGGATCTGCGGCCCGCCCCCATTACAGTGAATGGGTCCAGAGCATAGTTCCGGCCCCACACGTGCAGCAGCGGCAGCACGGATCAGCCTGCCAGAATCCCCTGCCGCTAGTGTGAAACTAGCCTTACTCCAGCACTGTTCTCTGTGACGCTCCTCTGGTACTCCCGCCGCTGTCTGTTTACGACAAGTCACCGCTACAGCCAATCACTGTCAGTGGTCTACAGCTAAGGACGCTGATTGGCTGTAGCAGTCAAGCGCCGTATTCAGACATGTCACCACTCCTATTTGAAAACAAACAGCGGCAGGCGTACCAGAACAGCGCCGCAGACAATGGTGCAGGAGAAACGGGTGAGTATACAGTATATATAGTAGATTTTTAATTATCTCGGACAACGCCTTTACATTTATGTTTGGCTTATAGTTGAACGTGCTTGGTAATCCTGCGGAGGATGGACAACCCCGGCACTTTCCGGTATTAGCCAAGTATCTGTGAGCGGTTACTGGCAGATCCCGAGTGAGATGTAGGGAAAAATCAGATATAAGGCTCATACACACAGCCGTCACCGTTTCTGTCATCTGCAAATTGCAGATCCACAAAACATGGATCCCGGCCACGTGTGTGTTCCACATTTTACAGAACAGAATGTCCTCCTCTCTATAGAACTGTCCTATCTTTGTTCAAAAAAACAGACAAGAATAGGACATGTTCTACCTTTTTCCTTTTTGCGGACAGTACACAGTGTGCTGTCTGCATCTTTTGTGGCCCCATTGAAGAGAATGGGTCCAGATTCAACCCACAAAAAATGCAGACAAAAAACACAGCCATGTACACAAGCCCTTATATCACACAGCTTTCCGATGACAGGACCATGATCGGTAACTATGGAGAACGCTATGGTCTGGTGAAGAATGGGACGTGTCTGTATCCAGAGCTTCATGCCGTGCTCATGAAAATAACACAAGTGCCAAATCGGGACACGATACCCGCTTACTATAATGGGGTTCATCAGAGTGGTCACCCAGCTTTACCAAAGACTCCTGTATAACACGTCTAGTCTCAGCTTCGGCAGGTCCGCCATTCAGGAGTCTGGGAAAGTTGGGTGACAGGCCTCCTCAGACCTGTGATGGTGGCCATATTGTTGTCACCTAGCTTTCCCATGGTCATGAATACAAAGAACACAATGTGTGCAGCATTAGATATGTATGTAGTGGCACACAATGGAGGTGGCATGGCAGGGCACAGGCAGCCCCTGGATGACAGGTCACCACAGCACTGTCAATACCCAGGAGCAATGTGTACAGTGCCAGCAATATGCATGTGACAGCACAATACACAGGCGCCTCCATAACTGCAGTGTCCGTGCACACAGTGGAGAAACGCACACATAACGCTGGGTCTACCCCAGTGCCAGTGTGTGTACATCCCTACCAGGCACTGGCTGTCGCCCGGGTATACACCTCTAGCTACCCGCTAGGTTCTGCACAGCGGCCCCGCTGCCCACTTACCTCCGCCCTGTGTCCGCCGATCACACGTACAGCCACCGGGGACGTAGCCCAGCCTGGAACCGGACGATCATACTAGGAATTGGCCTGATCAGTAGGCCGGGACCCGGAGAAACTAACATGGCGGAGAAAGACTGGGCCTGGGGAAGAGGAGGGGACTGGGCAGTAAAGGGAGGGGAGATGGGGCCTGCTGCTGGAGGAGGGGACTCTAGCGCGGCGGGAGCCGGGAGCTACTGAGGCTGCGTCTGCCCGGCCTGGGGACGAAGAGCTGGAACTTAGGGGAGAGCTCGGGGGTCGTCACCGGGGACGGGAAGCGGTCGGGGGACATGATGGGAGGGCTAGGCTGTGGTAGAGGAGGCGAGACGTGAGCGGGGATTATGTGTGAGGAAGCCAAGCGGGAAAGGCGACTCACTGGGGGGAGTATACTTTACCAGGTTTTGAATTGGAAAACGGGAAAAATCCTTTGTGGGGTAAAAATTAAAACACTCCCTCCCCCAAATCCACTAGGTTTTTTGGGTTTTGATATTACAGCTTTCACTGTGCGCTAAGAATGCCATGACCTGCTTGTTCTGCCGCTCAATACCATTACGGAAATAACTAATTTGTATAGTTTTTATATTTTTATTTTTTTAATTAAAAAGCAAATTTTTTTTAAATATTTTGCGCTACAAAGCTGTATGAGGGCTTTTTTGTTTGGGATGAGCGAACTTGTGTTTCAAGTTCAGTGTACAAGGTTCGGGTTCTCTAAGAATTCCTACCATGGTAGCGGAATCCATAACGGAATTCTTAGAGAACCCAAACCTTGTGTTTCAAGTTCGGCATACAAGTTCACTCAACACTACGGATGAACTAGTTTTTATTGTTATCATTTTTGGGGGTATGTTCCAAACTTATTTGGAGGAAGGTGACTAAAAAAAAGGCGTGTATTTTTATTTATTTTTTTTTTTGTTATGGTGTTTCCAGCACTGGAAAATTTTATTTTAATATTTTTTGAACATGATACCTGACATGTTTTGATTTTATTTTATAGTTTATATATATTTTTATATCCAGAACAGAGCCCCTGAACTGAATGAGGGCGCATGCGCAGCCGCCCTCCATTCATTTCTATGGGGCCGCCGAAAATAGCCGAGCACTGGCTCGGCTACTTCCGTCGGCTCCATAGAAATGAATGGGAGCGGTGGCCGCACTTGCGCGCTGCGCTCCCATTCATTTCTATGAGCGCAGCAGGGGAGCTGTGCCTGGTGGTGGCCGGAAACCCGAGGTCCTCCAGGTGCAGCGCTCCCCGCTCCGTTCTGGATATAGGTGCGGGTCCCAGCGGTGGGTCCCGCACCTATAAGACAATGGGGGCATATCCTAGCGCTATGCCCCGATTGTCTAAGATGAGAATACCCCTTTAATACCTTTTAGCCCCCTTAAGCCTCATTCACACATCAGTGTTTTGGTCAGTGATTTCCATCAGTGATTGTGAGCCAAAACCAGGATTGGAGCCTCCACATGTATAAGGGGAAGATCTGCTCCTGTTCTGTGTTTAGAGCCGCACCTGGTTTTGGTTCAAAATCACTGACTGAACACTGACGTGTCAATGAGGCTTTAGGGTGCATGAATTCATCCCTCCGCCTAACCTCTTGGATGCCGTGATCACTGCTGAACATCTCAGGATCTGAGAGGTTAGATGACCTGTTTCTATGTCATCGCCTCTCCTTGTCATTGTGGTCGGGTGCCTGCTGTATTATATAGCTGGCACCTGCCGCGTACGGAGTGGGCTCTGCACAGCAGCTAGCACTATACAGTTCTCTGCACATAATGCTGTACATGCACAGCTGCCCTCCATTCATTTCTATGGTGATGCCTAAAATAGCCAAGCACTGGCTCTGCTATTTCCGTCAGGCCCATAGAAGTGAAGGGGAGCGGTGGCTGGTCATGCATGGTGTACTTCCATTCACTTTTATGAGGAGAGCGCTTGGTTGTGGCTGGACCGGAGTCCCCCAGGCTACACTTTGCAGGGGTCCGTTCCCGATAGCTTTATGCGCCCATTATCTGAGATGAGACAGCCCCTTTAATGGCGTATCCTCAGGACAGGTCATCAGTATCGATATCTGGCTGGTCCTGGCAGGCATCGGAAGCACTGGGTTCTGTTTAGAGATGAGCGAACATGCTCGTAACGAGCACTGTACCGCTCGGCTCCCCTGCGCTCGCATGTGCGCAGGCAGCCGCTTCCGTCCTCCTCACCCGACGGAAGCGGCTGCCTGCGCCCATGCGAGCACAGGGGAGCCGAGTGGTACAGTGCTCGTTACGAGCACGTTCGCTCATCTCTAGTTCTGTTCAATGTGTGACTGCAGCTGAAGGCCGAGGCTGCATTGCGGTCTCCCGTTTATTCATTGTACTGGTATATTGCTGACATATTCCTCAGCGCTGTCCCCAATGGGGCTCACAATCTATATAACAGTATGTCTTTGGAGTGTGGGAGGAAACCAGAGTACCTGGAGGAAACCCACACAAACACGGGGAGGACATACAAACTCCATGCAGATGTTGTCCTTGGTCAGATTCGAACCGAGGACGCCAGCAAGGCACCAGTGCTTACCACTGAGACGTTTGCTTTTTGGTGCAGAGCGCCCTCCAAATTCAATTTGCAACATCTGGTATGTGAACAGGCCTAAGGGTTCATATAATAATCTAGCCACCTGCATGAGCTCTAAAGTTATGTTCACATGAGGCAGAAGTTTCTGTAACTAAAAGTCCATCCCATACGTCTGACTGGGGTTGTGTCTACCCATATGTATGGATTTCTACAAGCCCCATTCAGATATAAATATCAATGCGTGTCAATTTACCGTACAGTAGAGGTGCTGTATGTTCATACATATATGTAACAATCCTTTTTACACACCAAAAATATGGCACCTATTTTAAAGCAGGTTAGTTGTTACTTTCTAGAATAAAAGTGGTGTCCAGAGGATTTGGTCATTGAGTGTCTAACTGCTCCCATCCAGTTCTTCTTATGGTCCTGCAAAGTTCGTTCAGAGGGAGGCAAAGCACTCGTGAGGTGAAACCCAATTTTCAAGCAGAACAAAAATTCTCCAGAAATCTAGTGACTAGAACCTGTGATAGTACAGTCATGGCCAAAAGTTTTGAGAATGATACAAATATTAATTTTTACAAAGTCTACTGCTTCAGTGTTTATAATGGCAATTTGCATATACTCCAGAATGTTATAAAGAGTGATCAGCTTAACAGCAATTACTTGCAAAGTCAATATTTGCCTAGAAAATGAACTTTATCCCCCAAAACACATTTCAACATCATTGCAGCCCTGCCTTAAAAGGACCAGCTAACATTGTTTCAGTGATTGCTCCATTAACACAGGTGTGGGTGTTGATGAGAACAGGGCTGGAGATCAATCTGTCAAGATTAGGTAAGAATGACACCACTGGACACTTTAAAAGGAGGCTGGTGCTTGGCATCATTGTTTCTCTTCTGTTAACCATGGTTATCTCTAAAGAAACACGTGTAGTCATCATTGCACTGCACAAAAATGGCCTAACAGGGAAGAGTATCGCAGCTAGAAAGATTGCACCTCAGTCAACAATCTATCGCATCATCAAGAACTTCAAGCAGAGAGGTTCCATTGTTGCCAAAAAGGCTCCAGGGCGCCCAAGAAAGACCAGCAAGCGCCAGGACGTCTCTTAAAAGTGTTTCAGCTGCGGGATCGGGCTACCAGCAGTGCAGAGCTTGCTCAGGAATGGCAGCAGGCAGGTGTGAGTGCATCTGCACGCACTGTGAGGCAGAGACCCTTGGAGCAAGGCCTGGTCTCAAGGAGGGCAGCAAAGAAGCCACTTCTCTCCAGAAAACAAAACCTAGAGATTTTGGGTCCATGGCCTGGAAACTCCCCAGATCTTAATCCCATTGAGAACTTGTGGTCAATCATCAAGAGACGGGTGGACAAACAAAAACCTACAAATTCTGACAAAATGCAAGCATTGATTGTGCAAGAATGGACTGCTATCAGTCAGGATTTGGTCCAGAAGTTGATTGAGAGCATGCCAGGGAGAATTGCAGAGGTCCTGAAGAAGAAGGGTCAACACTGCAAATATTGACTTGCTGCATTAACTCATTCTAACTGTCAATATAAGCTTTTGTTACTCATAATATGATTGCAATTATATTTCTGTATGTGATAAAAACATCTGACAAACACACATAAAAACCAGAGGGCAGCAGATCATGTGAAAATATAATATTTGTGTCATTCTCAAAACTTTTGGCCATGACTGTACAGTGGTCCCTCAAATTTCGATATTAATTGGTTCCAGGACGACCATTGTATGTTGAAACCATTGTAAGTTGAGTAATCCTTTCCAAAGCCTAAAAATGTCATCCAGGATAAGAGAAAATGAAGATTTAAGAAAAATAAGCAGATAACTAAGACAGATAACACAAGTCCTTACATATAACAGTCAGGAATAGCTGATAACTAGCAACTAATACAGATATTTACCAGAGATGTGGCCTTGATTGGTTGGATCTCAGTCTGAGACATTGTATGTTGAGTCTGGTTTCAACTTACGATGGGTCAGAAAAGACCACTGTATGTTGAAAATATTGGATCCTGAGGCCATTGTATCTTCAGGGATCACTATATTACATTCCAGGCACCTCTTAGACTCTAAGGCTACCTGCACACCTTGTGGATTAGGCTTCATTCACACGACCGTATGTGTTTTGCGGTCCGCAAATTGCGGATCCGCAAAAAAAACGGATGACGTTCCGTATGGCATCCGTGTTTCCGTTTTTTTTGCGGATCCATTGTAACAATGCCTATCCTTGTCAGCAAAACGGACAAGAATAGGACATGTTCTATCTTTTTTGCGGAACGGACATATGGAAACGGAATGCACACGGAGTACCTTCCGTTTTTTTGGGGACCCATTGAAATGAATGGTTCCGCATACGGTCCGCAAAAAAACGGACACGGAAACAAAATATGGTCGTGTGAATGAAGCCTTACTTGCATTTTTTCCCACATGGATTTTTGTGTACAAAAACTGCAGTGTGATATAGGACCAGCAAAGTTATTGAGATTTGAGACAAATTTTTTTTTCCATGCAGAAATTGACCTGCTGTGAGAATCAGGATAGACCACCACTAGCTTCCTGGACTCCAGCCGATAAGCTGTTCTCTGCAACTCCGACAACAATGCAGTTTGGACAAGTGCTGTCCACTACAATGTTGATGGTGCAATGTAGTTCTGGTGACGGAGCAGCTGATCGGCGGGGTGTTGGATGTGCCTGCCGATCAGCTAATGATGAGTGTTGCAGCGTTATTCTGTCTGCGATGAGGACGCAAGCCAAAGCATTCTGGTGCACTCCGTTTCGTTCAGTTTTGTCCCCATTGACAATGAATGGGGACAACAGAAGCGTTTCCTCCCGCTATTAAGATCCTATGATGGATCTCAGTAGCGGAAAGGGAAAGCGCAAGTGTGAAAGTAGCCTTACCTTGGAGCCCCTCTACATGACCATTAATATAATAGAAAGTTCAGCCCTGACCCCTGCACATCAGTAACTATACATCAATTTAGAACTATTGCACTTGAGTTATGCGTTAGATCGGAAGGGTCTGGACTTGATGTAAGGGGGTGGAGAGTGTCCCCGATTGGAATAGATTGCCATATATTTTGGTGTGTGGCCCAAAAAGTATTTTTTTAATATATATTTTAAATTGCACCAGAAAGTTATGCAATTATGCTTGTTCAGGTTTCTGCACCTAGTCTGAAAAGGGTCTGGCCTAAGTTGCCAACAAGGCAAAACTGACTATCACTGCACCACAATTATCTTCCAGCCTGAGCCACTGTGATAAATCTAGTGTGGGCCTAGAAAGCTGGTCTAAGTTTACGCTGTTTATCTGCAGTAAATCTGCCCCAATGTGTCTTTGTGTGAAATATGTAGGGCAGTCCGCCTATATTCATGTTAAGAGATTGTCTCATGGACGCCATAGTTGCTAGTCTTCTCTCCTTCACTTCAGAGGCCCCTGTTCTGGAGATAGGTGCAGGTCCCACCTCTGTGACCCGGTCCAATCTGACTTTAATGATGTGTCCTTGCAATATGCCATCAGAGTCTGAGATGGGCCAGCCCCTTTTATACATACACTGTGTTAGATCAGCTATTATTTCAGCTTCTTATAGTAACTATTATTTCAGCTTCTTATAGCTAATGCTAAGGAAAATGCTAAAGTCCATTAGCCCAATTCATTGCTGGTATAAAGCATAATGATGCTGTCACACAACTCCTTTGTGATAAGCCATAAAGTCTTAGAGTGCCGTCTATCACATTAATGGTGCAATAATACTAGATAAAATGTAGGAAAAAAGTGTGATAATTGTAGGAAACCTACAAGACCTAGTTAACATACAAAGTTCCATACTCGTGAGGAGCCTTGTGAAGTGACCTATGGATCACTGTCCACCTTATTCTGTTTATCTGGAAGAGGGCCTACAGGTAATGTTGGTTCTAGGCTGCCAATAAGGTGGTATCACACACACATTTTTGTGGCATTTTTTAATGCATGAGGGACTTGGAGTTGTGGGTTCTGTTATGGTTGTCTGGGACAGACCTATAACTGTAATAATGTGAAGACATTGTAGACAAACAGATTTATAGAGGCTGCGGAGATTAAACAAAAATGTGGAAAGTATTGCAATGGTGTAGCTACTTTGTTGCTGAGAGATACTGTAGATAATACACCAGAATGGTTTAAAGGGGTTGTGTCACTTCAGCAAATGGCATTTATCATGTAGATAAAGTTAATACAAGGTACTTGCTAATGTATTGTCATTGTCCATATTACCTCCTTTGCTGGCTTGAGTCTTTTTTTCAATCACATTATACACTGCTCATTTCAAGGACTTATGACCACCCTGCAAAACAGCAGCGGTGGCCGTGCTTGCCCACCATAGGAAATAGCACTGGCCTCTCTGGTGGCCAGGAGTGTGGAAGTGCACATAGGCACTCACGCACGGCAGCTCCCGTGCCAGCCACCTGGTATCTGCACTGCAGCAGTGGTCTTAACCCACTGGGAAACTGAAATCTGTAGATCGTCTAAAGGAAACAGATTCTTGGCAATAACCAAAAAGAACCTTTGACCAACTGGTTCAGAACCCGACTAGAAGGACTGCCATACTGGTACTTACCAATAGACCTAACAGAACAACAGATGTGCAGGTTGAGGGACACCTGGGAAATAGCAACCATAAAATAATAACCTTCCAAAAGAGTGTTTCTTCAGGGAGGCACAAAAATACCAAACTTCAAAAAGGCAAAATTTGACCAGCTAAGAGAGACCATTATCTTCGCTAACTGGGAAAATGTCCTAAAAAAAAAAAATGTAGCCACAAAATGGGATATTTTTAAAAGCATCCTAAAATCTAATTATGAGAACTACATAGCTTATGGGAATAAAAGGGTAAGAAACAAGAAAAAAAACAATGTGGATAAATGTAAGTCATAAAGGACAAAGAAAGCATTTAAAACACTAAAACAGGAGGGGAGTGAGGAAGCATTGAAAAACTATAAGGAAAAAAAAAAGGAATATCTAAGACAAATAAAAGCAGCCAAACTAGAGACCGAGAGATTAATCGCCAAAGAGAGTAAAACTAACCCTAAAATGTTGTTCAATTCTATAAATGGTAAAAAGTATAAACCTGAAGGTGTCAGACCTTTACAGAGGGGGGAGTTGCAGAGAGCGATGAGGAGAAAACAAATCTGTTTTAAATATTTTTATTCTACACTATTTAGGGAGGAAAATAAACTGTCAGATGAAATGCAGAATATAAAAGTAAATTCCCCATTAAAAGTGCCCTGTCTGACCCAGGAATCGCCAGAACCAGATGGCATACACCACCGTATCCTAAGAGAAGTAATGTCATAGCCAGACCCTTATTTCTATTTAAGGACTCTATAATGACAGGGAGTGTTCCACAGGATTGGCACATAGCAAATGTGGTGCCAATATTCAAAAAGGGTCCAAAAACAGAGCCCGGAAACTATAGGCCGGTAAGTTGGGTAAACTGAAGGTTTTGTAAGAGATGCTATCTTAGAGTACCTCAATGAAAAAAAGCGAATAACACCATATCAGTATGGCTATATGAAGTCATGTGAAGCAAATTTAATTAGTTACTGCGACGATTCAATGGATGTCGTGTATCTGGACTTCTCCAAAGCATTTGACACGGTACCACATAAAAGGTTAGTATATAAAATGAGAATGCTTGGACTAGTGGAAATGTCTGTATGTGGGTAAGTAACTGTCTCAGTGATAGAAAACAGAGGGTGGTTATTAATGGTACACACTCAGATTTGGTTACTGTCACTAGTCAGTATTGGGCCCTATTCTCTTCAATATATTTATTAATGATCTTGTAGAAGGCTTGCACAGTAAAATGTCAATTTTTGCAGATGACACTAAACTGTGTAAAGTAATTAACACAGAAGAGGACAGTACACTGCTACAGATGGAGCTGGATAGATTGGAGGCTTGGGCAGAGAAGTGGCAGATGAGGTTTAACACTGAGAAATGTATTATGCACAGTGTCGGACTGGGGTGCTTGGGGCCCACCATGGATACATTCAAGTATTCCCTGCTCACGCAGCAGCAAGATGCTACAAGATGATTGATTATTGGGGTCCCCAAAGTGAATTTGAGAAGATGGCTCCCTGGGAAAAGCGGATACTAGTTGGCGGCCTCTTTACCTAGAAGTTATCTCAGCCACCTGATCGCATCAGTAATAATAAACTAGGGAGATTCTTAAATTATCTACCCAGTATCTTATGCGAACATAGGCTGGTTGAGGTACTGTACACTGCCTGTATCTAGTGCAGTAAATATACTGTGTCATGTGCTACTTCTGCAGGAGTTGGGAGACTAAAGCCCCACTTTACTCAGGGCCCCCCCCGGGGGATTCACCTGTACCCCCTGTTGGCCAGTCCGAGCCTGGATATGCACATAGGAAGGAATAATGCAAGTCACCCGTACATACTAAATGGTAAAACACTGGGTAACACTGACATGGAAAAGGACTTAGGAATCCAACCTGACAGAGCTTGAAAGGATCTACAGAGCAAAATGGCAGAAAATCCCCAAATCCAGGTGTGTAAACCTTGTGGCATCATTCCCATGAAGACTGGAGGCTGTAATCACTGCTAAAGGTGCTTCAACTAAGTCCTGAGTAAAGGGTCTGAATACTTATGTCAATAGAAGATTTTAGTTTTTCCTTTTCAATAAATTAGCAAAGACTTTGAAGATTTTTTTATCTTAGCACAAGGCCACAACATAACAAAATGTGAAAAAAGTTAAATGGTCTGAAGACTTTCCAAATACTACAGTGTATACAAATGTGGATATTAAACATGGGACAAAATTGCAGCCTCAGAAAAAGTAAATAAAAAAGAGCCTTTGTCCCTAATATTGTAATATGGACAGTGCTTATCTGTTGGTTTTATTTCTACATAATTTAGGTCAAAGGTCAAAAAAGACAAATGAGCCATCATCACATGGTGTCCTTATGTGTTCATTAGATTTACTGTAAGGCTTTATGCTCTCTAAAGTGAGAATATTCATATAAATGAAACTATTTATTGTCATATCCTTGACCAAAGGTGTTTTTTTTCCACAAGAGTTTCATAAATAATTTTTTCACATTTAACTTGAAAATTGAAAAAAATAAATAAGTGGGACATTGAGAGCAAAGGATGTTGCAGTTGCCAGAAGGAAACGTACTTTGTGTACAGGTCCTATTCCCACACTCTCACCTGGTGAGGTGGATCTGCTAAGCTGGTTATCCAGTGGAGCGGATTTTGTAGTAGAATGGATAGGAGGTGCTGGTGTAGCTGAACATGGATACGTTCTCACTGGTGTGACTGGAAACTCAAAGTGGCTCTAGAAAAAACTAAAAGTGGGCCCATGTTGTAGACAGGTTCAGATTGACAGAAGGCGGGGTCAGCAATACCATCTCATCAGAACCATATACCACAGTGCAGTACAATATACTGCCCCAAAAGCTGTTCCTCTGTGGTGGCCATCAATAGCTACCATTTTCTTTCCTCCTCCAGTTGTCTTTGATTTAGATATGGAGCAGGGGGCCTAGGAGCTGAGATGTGGGCCACAGCAGTTGAGTTCAGGAGGGCACATGCGGTCACTGGCCGGTACATGAGTACCTGATTCTCAAAGCATTAATTACTGGTGAGAGCTCATTATGTACCAGGCCAGTGGCAGAGACGAGGTCTTGGGCGGTCCCTTGTGTATCTGCCAAACGGGAAATTTCCCTGTAAGACCTATGACCAATCTGCCCCTGCTGACACTGCAAAGCTGGTAGCAGTGATGCAGTGACTGATGAGTAGAAACTTAGTGGAGCTGACCTGGATGACTGGTATAGCACAACTACAGAACCAGTATAGAAGAGTTGGATGGCTAGAGTAGGAGAGCTTGGTGGTCCGGGTTGCAGGGAATGCATGTAATAAACTCAGATAACTAGGCGGTGTCCTGTCGCCCAAAGTAAATGTAATAATAACCCAGATCGATGATGTAATCACAGATAGGAGTTGGAGAGACCAAGCAGTAACACATGCTCAATACGTTTAGGGCACTATGCCAGGCAAATTTGTAACACCCAGTGTTGTAAGAGCATCCCTAGAGGTACACTTTTAAACACTTTACTTTTTACTACACTTTACGATTTCCATTTATGCATTATTACACAAAGCAGCTTACCAGGCCTGCACGTTTCACAGATGGATCCCTTGGTCCAGAGAAAGGTACTCCTGACCCCTTCCCAGTATAGTCAGTTGCTTTCCAGACTCAAGGCAGATTAACTGGATTTTTCTGAAAAAAGACTATCCTACATTAGAAATGGCTGCTGATAGTTAAAGGAGTAATCCAGCATTTAGAGTTTAAAGGGGTTCTCCGGGAATTAAGAACTTGAAAATACTTACATATTACTTTATTATAAATATATTCCCAAATATCTTTCATTAGTTATAATGGCTCGTTTTGTCTGGGGAAGCAATCATCAGGAGAAATAAAATGGCCGCCGTCCTATTAGTACACATAAAACCCATCCTAATCACACAGCAAGATAAGTTACTTCACAACACTGAGGTGAAGAGCTTCCTCATCCTCCTCTCTGCTCTGCTTGTCAGGGATTATGATCCTGAATACATTTAATATGATCTTCAGCTGAATCTCTGTAGAAATGGAGTTCATTCGGAGACATGAAGTCCAGAGAGGAGGTGGGGATGTGGCTAATGAGCAGCAGCACTTGTAGTCTCCATTACCAAAGCCCCACATTACCACAGTCTGTTCTGTCCGTCCTCTCTGTTCTTCATGTCTCCTCATGAACTCCATTCCTACAGAGATTCAGCTGAAGATCCTATCAGCTGTATTCAGGATCATAATCCCTGAGTAGAGCAGAGAGGAGGATGAGTCATCTCTTTAGGACAGGTTTTGTGTGCACTAATAGGATCGTGGCCATTTTGTTTCTCCTAATGACTGCTCCCCAGACAAAATGAGTCATTATACCTAATGAAAGGTATTTGGTAATACATTTATAATAAAGTAATATTTAAGTATTTCCTTTTTCTTAATTCCCGGAGAACCCCTTTAATGGTCTATCCTCAAGATAGGTCATCAATATCAGATTGGTGGTGGTCTGACATCCGGTACTCCCACTGATGAGCTGTTTCGGACCACTTCCATCCAGAGGTGAGCTGCAGTATGCTGGCGCTGGTAGGTACATGGTGAACTCGGACTCCCATCCACTGTATAGCTGATCGCTGGGGGTGTTGGTCCTCCACTGATCTGTTATTGATGATCTCTCCAGAGAATAGGTCATTAAAAGGTTTTCCAAGATTTTATAGTCTGTTTACTACCGCAATCTAGCATGTAAGAACCAATAATTGTAAAGTCAATGCATGTACTGCATATTACAAATAAAAGATTAAATTAGGTTACCCTGTTCTTAGATATAAAAGGGGTTTACCGAGACTTATACTGATGACCTATCCTCTGGATAAGTCATCAGTATCTGATTGGGGAAGGGGGGGGTCTGACACCCAGGATCCTCCGTGAACAGTTGTTTGAGAAGGCACTGGCGCTCCTGTGAGTGCCGCAGCCTACCAAGCACGGCACCGTACATAGTATTGTGGCTGTGGTTGGTATCGCAGTTCAGCCCCATTCACTTCTACGGGACTGAGCTACACCTAGGCCACGTGACCGATGAATGTGTTGTCACAGGCCTGGGCACAGCAGTGAGAAGGCCACAGCACTCACAGGAGCACCAGTGCCTTCTCAAACAGCTGATCGGCGGGTTTTTTGATTTCTTGGTATTACACTTTTTGTGAGTCAAGGTGAAAAAAAATAGCTGTTTTGGCATAGTTTTTAAAAAAAAGTTTTTTACAGCATTTACCTGAGGGGGAAAATCATGTGATATTTTTATAGAGCAGGTTGTTATGGACGGCGATACCCAATATGTCTACCATTTTTATTTTTGTTAAATTTTACACATTAGCTGCATTTTTGAACAGAATTAAATCTTGTTTTTGTGCTGCCATTTTCAGAGAGCCATATTTTTTTTATTTTTTGGGCGATTATCTAAGGTAGGGTATCAATTTCTGCGGGATGAGATAAAGTTTTGATTGGTACCATTTTGGGGTACATATGCTTTTTTGATCGTGTGGTATTACACTTTTTGTGAGGCAAGAGGAAAAGAATGGCTGTTTTGGTTTAGTTTTTAAAAAGAAATTTTTTACAGAATTCACCTGGGGGGCCATCTCATGTAATATTTTTATAGAGCAGGTTGTTACGGACGCGACGATACCCAATATGTCTAACATTTTTATTTTTGGAAAGTTTTACACATTAGATGCATTTTTGAACAAAATAAAATATTTTTTTTGTGTTGCCATTTTCTGAGAGCCATATTTTTTTTATTCTTCGGGCGATTGTCTTAGGTAGGGTCTCATTTTTTGCGGGACAAGATGACGGTTTGATTGGTACCATTTTGGGCTACATACGCTTTTTTGATCGCCTGCTATTACACTTTATGTAAGGGAAGGTGACCAAAAAATGGCTGTTTTGCCACTGTTTTTTTTTTTTTTTTACTGCATTCACCTGGCGGGGTGGATCATGTGATCTTTTTATAGAGCCAGTCGATCCGGACGTGGCGATATCTAATATGTCTATTTTTCTTTTTTTCCCTATTTTTTACAATTTGTTTTACTTTATTTTGTGAAAAGGACACTTGTTTTTTTAACTTGAAACTTTTTTTGTGAAACTTTATTTTTTTCACTTTTTTTCACTTTCTTTTTTTTTTTACACTTTTTTAACTTTTGGGGGTCTGATCCCTTTTACAATGCATTACAATACTTCTGTATTGTAATGCTTTGGCTGTAAGTGTATTACTCAATGTAATACACTTACAGCCTTCTGCCTGTGAGATCCAGGGGGCTGGATCTCACCGGCTTCCGTAGATGGCAGCCGGATGCCTAAGGAAGGCATCTGGCTGCCATCTAAGCCATCAAGTCCCCATCACAGCAGCGCGGGGACCCGATGGACACCCCTTCCCACCGCCCGCATCACATGTGCTGTGGTCAGGGTTGCACTGACGGGTTAATGCCGGTGCATACAGCAGGGGTCCAGCTACTGGGCACAGCCGGACCCCTGGCGCTGATCAGGCGAGCGCAGCTCCTGCACCCACCCGATCAGCGCGCACTACGGCACTGGTCGGGAAGTCACTTCCCGCAGCGCCGCACATATACGGCGCTGGTCGGGAAGGGGTTAAATCATGGAGCTTCCCAAGATGTGCATGTCTAGATCACACATCCTAGCTCTTTATATATATATATATATATATATATATATATATATATGTGTGTGTTTGTGTATATATATCTATAGAGAGAGATATATGTATATCTATATCCCTATATATATATATATATATATATATATAATTATATATACACCGTATTTTTCGCCCTATAAGACGCATCTGCCCATAAGATGCAGGTTTTAGAGGAGGAAAATAAGAAAACATTTTTTTTTAATCAGACCTCCAATGTTAACCCCTTCAGGACACAGCCATTTTCCTCCTTTGTGACAGAGCCTATTTTTTGCAAATCTGACACCTGTCACTTTATAATGATTTCTCATAATATAGTTATTAACATTCACCATATGTCTACTTTATATTTACATCATTTTGTGACTTATTTTTTAGGACATTAGAAGGCTTAGATTTTTAGAAGCATTCACATTTTTAGGGAAATTTACAAAATCCACTTTTTTAAGGCCCAATTGAGTTTTGAAGTCACTTTGTAAGGTTTACGTAGTAGAAATCACTCATAAATGACTCAATTTTAGAAACTACATCCCTTAAGTTATTAAAATTGATTTTTACAAATGTGGTTAACCCTTTATATCTTTCGCAAAATTTTAAAAATCATTTTGTAGCCTGAGTCACATCTGAGTCATTGGTAGGTGGGGCTCATAGTCTCCTCCCTCCTCCCATTGTATGTGTGATTTCACGCTGGAGGTAACTAGGAGTAGGTTGCTGTGTGTCGGCCTATATACTCCTTCCGCAATTGCCCAACGGCAAGGTAGGTTAGCGTTAGGTCCCGTGCCACTTTGAGATCCCTTGAGGCGGTGCTCGGGCTCTGGTATGTTCTTGATATAAGAATATATTGGCGAAAGTCTCATTTTAACATCAGTGTGAGGGTTTAGTCATATATTGTCAATTGCATTACCGCCGCAGTGCACCTCTACTAGTGATTGTTTCCTGTAAGGCAGAAAGGATTAACAGCACCAACAAACCTGCACCAACAGCACCAACAAACCTGCGCCCGCCCGATCAGCCGTGGTGGACCGGCTGTGGCCCGTAGCCGAACACCTGCTGTGTGCACTGGCATCGGTGAAAACAGATGCTGGCACATTAACCCTCGATGTGCCTGTACATGTGATCCTTGGTGCGGGAACGGGAGTCCATCGTGTCCCCACGCTGCTCTGACGGGGACCCGATGGCTTGGATGGCAGCCCGATGCCTTCATTAGGCATCCGGCTGCCATCTACGGAAGCCTGTGAGATCCAGCCCCCTGGATCTCACAGGCAGAAGGCTGTAAGTGTATTACATAGTAACATAGTTTGTAAGGCCGAAAAAAGACATCTGTCCATCCAGTTCAGCCTGTTTTCCTACAAGTTGATCCAGGGGAAGGCAAAAAAAACCCTGTGAGGTAGAAGCCAATTTTCCTCACTTTAGGGGGAAAAATTCCTTCCCGACTCCAGTCAGGCAATAAGAATAACTCCCTGGATCCCTGTGAGTAATACACTTATAGCCAATGCATTACAATACAGAAGTATTGTAATGCATTGTAAAGGGGATCAGACCCCCAAAAGTTAAAAAAGTGTGGTAAAAAGTGAAAAAAAGTTAAAAGATAAAGTTTAAAAAAAGTTTAAAGTAAAAAAAAACGCCATTTTCCCAAAGTAAAGTAAAAAAAAATTGTAAAAAAAGGGAAAAAAGAAAAGTAGACATATTACATATTGCAGCGTCCGTATCGACCGGCTCTATAAAAGTATCACATGATCCACCCCGCCAGGTGAACACAGTAAAAAAAAAAAAAAAAAACAGTGCCAAAACAGCCATTTTTTGGTCACCTTGCCTTACAAAAAGTGGCAGGCGATCAAAAAATCCTATGTACCCCAAAATGATACCAATCAAACCGCCATCTCGTAACGCAAAAAATGAGACCCTACCTAAGACAATCGCCCGAAAAATAAAAAAAATATGGCTCTCAGAAAATGGCAGCACAAAAACAAGATTTAATTCTGTTCAAAAATGCATCTAATGTGTAAAACTTAACAAAAATAAAAATGTTAGACATATTGGGTATCGCCACGTCCATAACAACCTGGTCTATACAAATATCACATGATTTGCCCCTTCAGGTGAATGCTGTAAAAAAAAATTTTAAAACTATGCCAAAACAGCCATTTTTTGTCACCTTGCCTCACAAAAAGTGTAACACCAAGCGATCAAAAAGTCTTATGTATCCGAAAATGGTACCAATGAAACGGTCACCTCATCCCGCAAAAAATAAGACCCCACATAAGACAATAACTCAAAAAATAAAAACCAATGGTACCCGCAAACCAATCCTTCAAAATCTGTGCTGCAAAATCCATATGGCGCTTTTTCCATTCTGAGTCCTGCCATGTGTCCCCACAGCAGTTTACCACCACATATGGGGTGTTGCCGTATTCAGGAGAAAATGGGGAACAAATTTCGGGTGCTTTTTCTCCTGTTACCCCTGGTGAAAATGAAAAATGTGGGGCTAAAGCAGCATTTTATTGGAAGAAATGAAACTTTTCATTTTCACAGCCAAGTGTTTCCAAATTCCGTAAAACGCTTAGGGGGTCAAAGTGGTCAGTACACCCCTTAATATATTCTTTGAAGGGTTTAGTTTCCAAAATGGGGTCACTTTTTGAAGGTTTCCGTTCTAGGGGTACGTCAGGGTCTCTCAATTACAAAATGGTGCCTAAAAACCATTCTAGCAAAATCTGCCTCCAAAATCTGTAATCCTTTCCTTCTGACCACTGCCACAAACCCATAGAGTAGTTTACCACCACATATGGGATATTTCTGTAAACTGCAGAATCAGAGTAATGTATATTGAGGTTTAGTTTGCTGTTAACCCTTGCTGTGTTGCAAGAAAAAATTGATTAACATGAAAAATCTGCATAAAAATGAAATTTTGAAATTTTGCCTCCATTTTCCTTTAATTCTTGTAGAACACCTAAAGGGTTAACAAAGTTTGTAAAGTCAGTTTTAAATAATTTGAGGGGTGTAGTTTCTAAAATGGGGAAATTTATGGGTGGTTTCCATCACGTAAGCCCCTCAAAATCACTTTATATCTGAATTAGTGCTTAAAATATGGTTTGGGAAATTTTGTTGAAAATGTGAAAAATGGCTTCTAAACTTCTAAGCTTTCTCACGTCCTAAAAAAGTAAAATGACATTTATAAAATTATGCCAACAGAAAGTAGACATATGGGGAATGTAAAATAATTACTATTTTTGGAGGTATTACTATATATTTTGAAAGTAGAGAAATTGAAATTTGCAAATTTGCTAATTTTTCAGAATTTTTGCTAAATTTGGTATTTTTTTTATAAATAAAAATGAAATATTTTGCCACAAATTTGCTACTGTCGTGAAGCACAATATGTGACGAGAAAACAATCTCAGAATGGGCTGGATAAGTAAAAGCGTTCCAAAGTTAGTACATAAAGTGACACATGTCAGATTAGCAAAAAATGGCCTGGGCAGGAAGGTGAAAACAGGCCCAGGGTAGAAAGGGTTAAATGCTTTTTTTACAGTTCTATTTATCCACATTGTTTTTTCTTGTTTCTTAACCTTTTATTACCACAATTAGATGTTAGGATGCTTTTAAAAATATCCCATTTTGTGGCTGTATTTTTATTTTTGAGGACTTTGTCCCCGTTAGTTAGGCCTATGGCCTCTCTTAGTTGGCTAAATTTTGCTTTTTTGAAGTTTGGAATTTTTGTTCCTCCCTGAAGAAACACTCTTTTGAATGACAATTTGAAGGTTATTATTTTGTGGTCACTATTTCCCAGGTGTCCCCCAACCTGTAATTCTGTTGTTCTGTCAGATCTATTGGTTAGTACCAGTATGGCTGTCCCTCTAGTCGGGTTCTGAACCAGTTGAGAAAGGTAATTGTCTTAGGTTATTGCCAAGAACCTGTTTCCTTTATGAGATATACAGGTTTCAGTTTCCCAGTCTATATCTGGGTAGTTGAAGTCCCCCATAATAACGACCTCATTCTGATTTGTCGCCTCGTCTATTTCATTTAGAAGTAGATTTTCTGTGGTCTCTGATATATTGGGTGGTTTATAATAAAGTCCTATTAGTATTTTATTATTGTTTTTGGCTCCATGTATTTCTTCCCATAGTGACTCCACATCTTCATGTCCCTCACTTATATCTTCCTGGAGTGTGGGCTTTAGACAGGACTTTACATAAAGGCAGACTCCTCCCCCTCTCCAGTTTTTATGATCCTTTCTAAACAGACTGTAACCCAGTACGTTAACTGCCCAGTCATAGCTATCATCCAGCCATGTCTCAGTTATTCCCACTATATTGTTTCTTTCAATAAAATTACAAGGGGTATCAGGAGGGGCATCACAAATTTTGTTAAGCATTTTCTTCTGAATGCAGCAACACCCCATATGTAGTTGTAAGTTTCTGTTTGGGCACATGGCAGAGATCAGAAGAGAAGGAGCGCCACATGGTTTTTGGAGGGAAGATTTTGGTGGAATGGTTTACAGGCGCCATGTTTCTATTGATCAGCCTCTGGAGACCAGTGCAGCCATTTTATACATTTTATTTTTCTCTCAACGGAGCTTTATCATTGGTTTTACCACTTTTTCACAAAGCATTTTTGGAAAAAAAAAAAAACCAAAACAGTTTTTTTCTGAGAGCCTTTTTTTTCTGACGATCGTCTTTTTTTTTTTTTGTTTTTTTTTTTTTGTTACAGCATTCACTTGTGGGGGTTAGACCATTAAATATTTTAGAGAGCAGATTATTATGGAGGCAACAATACTTCATATGTCTATTTTTCATTTTTTTTTTTAAATGCTGTTTTTGCGTTGACATTTTCTGAGAGCCATATTTTTTAAAATTTTCTGTCATTCATCTTGTGTGCTCATTTTTTGCACGATGAGTTGACATTTCAATGGTACCATTTTAGAGTACATATTACTTTTTGACCGCTCGCTATTACGCTTTTTGGAAGGCAAGTTGACAAAAAATGGCTGTTTAAACAATTTTTTTTATTAATTAATTTATTTTTTTAACCGCATTTTTAATTGAAGGGATGGACCATTAGTTATTTTTTAGAGCAGATAATTACGGACTCAGCAATACCTAATATGTCTGTCTTTTAATTTTTGTTCATGTTCTTCTAATGCCGATTAAGGCGCTCTCTCCCCAAGGAGAGATAGAACCCACCCAAACCCTGACTTTAGCCTCTCACCCAGTTAAGCCAGTACTCTCAGCTCTGTACTGATGAGGGGCAATCACCTTGAAACAGCTGTCTGCAGATGAGATGCTGACTTTAATATCCGAGTCATGTCTCAAGGCCTATTTAAAGGGTAGAACACTGACTTACAGGATAGCTGCCTTACATCTGGTGGCATTAGAGGCAGAGCTTGTTAAGAGCTCATTTGTATCCCTTTCAAAAACAAAAGAGAAAACACACACTAGCAATCAGTGCCACAATAATATGGTGGTGCTCAATGCTGCAGTATTATCCCAATATGAGTCAAGAACAAAAGACAACCAAAGCATGGCACTCACCATAAAAATCTTGCTTTATTTAATCCAGCGTGCATATACAGCAAGAAAGAGGCATGATGTAAATGCAATGCTGAGTTTGGTTATGTCTCCAAATACGCTCCTTTATACCCCAGGGAACAAAGGGATAATTATTATAATACAAGTTTGCTGTGGTGTACCGCAATCCGGACAAATGAATGATGACACACCTAAATTACATCATTATTATACATAATGTGACCTCACAAATGCTTTACTATTCATAACCATTGACGTATATAAGTTACACTTCCAAGAGCAATATGCATAAGGAAGACTTATGCCTCTTTATACTTCATGATACTTAATTGGCTAAAAGTTTTCTAACATGTATGAGAATGAATATCTAATGTATCTTTAAACTTTGATCCATCGTCCTCTGATTCCATTATCCTCAAAAGTGTTTTTTTGCCATAAACTAAAGAAGCTGACAAATGTCCAATAATCAAGTATCTAGAAGAAGCTATGGAGGACATAAATGTGTCACTAAGACTCCATGATCTCATAACTAGCTAGTCTTAAACAGAGAACATAGGCTTTAATTAATCACCAAAGGACCTCTATTTTCTTAGCAACAGTACATCAGTATTCAAGGTGACTCTTTAGCTAAGCTTTAAGGTAGAAATATAAGACAACATGGCGGACCATCAGATCTCTGATTCTCCAACAATTCTAAAAATGGAGACAATTCAATTCGGTCATTTAAACCAAGAGGTCCCAAAGCTTTTATAATCCAATTTTCTACACATTTCAATAGGACACCATTTCTATCTCTACCATTATTTGCTGCAATCCTGCAAAGGTGAAACAGTCCTTGTCTGTTTTTATATTCCCTTATTCTATGGAACAATGGTCTGATGGTCTTGCCTATGTAGAAAAATCTGCATGGGCAGAGCCACACATAGTGCGGCATTTGATAACACATAGGTCTGATTTTGTTGTGTAAGTGTGGAAAAGCTCTTTTTTGCAGCATTTTACCCTATTGCATTTGAGCACACATAGCACAATTCCTACAATGAAAAGTTGGAATTAACCCCTGTAACCAGTTTTTCAGTTTATTTAGCATTTATCGACTCTTCACCAGTTGGTCTCTTAAACATTTGCATCGCCTAAATGATACAATGTAGAGATTTTGTGCCCTATCAACTAGTTCAGGATCGGATGCAATCAGATGCCAATGTTTTCTAATGGCCCTTTTAATATGATCTGCCATAGGGCAATATTAAATTGACAAGATAAACCAAGAGTTTTTTTTCTTTTCTTTTTTAGTTACGCTACTTTCACACTTGCGCTTTCCCTTTCTGCTATTGAGATCCGTAATAGGATCTCAGTAGTGGGGGAAAATGCTTCCGTTTTGTCCCCATTCATTATCAATGGGGACAAAACTGAAATGAACTAAACTGAATGCACCAGAATGCATTGTGTTTAGAGATGAGCGAGCATACTCGTCCGAGCTTGGTGCTCATTCGAGTATTAGGGTACTCGTAAGTGCTCGCTGCTCGGACGAGTATCTCGCCATGCTCGAGGAAATGGCAACTTCCGCATCGTGCTTTTTAGGCGCCTAAAAACACAGCCAATCACAAGCCAGGAGACTCTGCGGTACACCCAGCATCACGTAGGGCCCTTACATGTCGATAGCAGGGGTTGGCTGGCCTGATCAGGTGACCCTGGAATATACTACCGACTGGCCGCGGTGCTCGGCTCAGATGCCGTCTGGATGTCGTTAGGGATAGAGCTGCTGCGTTTCAGGGACAGTGTTAGGGCCTGCATTTAGTTCTCTGTTAGGCAGGGATCACCCACAAAGAACCCAACAGCCCTTCTAAGGGCTAGAAGACATTTTTTTTTTTTTTTTGTCACTTGGCTGGCTGGCACTAGTAGTGCAGCTATCGCCATGTATAACCCCCTTTTATTTTTTTATGTTATATCTCAGTAATACAAATCCATTGCACACAGCAGTGTGGAACCATTCTGTGTGTCACAGTTCAGTACACTCACTATTTTCTGTCCAGGTGACACTTTCTGTATGTCACCGAATACAACCAAGTCATTTGCTGCCTGTCACGTGTATGGCTTGATCCCAAAAATCTCTGTGCGACATTTGTCTGGGTCGCAGTCTAAATAGCTACCGTCAGTAGGGTGTCAGTTAGCTCTACGATAGTTTCTGCACGTCACGTTCCCAAAAAAACAAAAATCCAAAACAAAATATACCCAAAAAATTAGTTTTTTTGTTGTTTTAGCTGAGTGATACAAATCCATTTCACACAGCTGCGTGTAACCTTTCTGTGTGTCACAGTTCAGCACACTCACTCCAAACCGTATATTCTGTCCAGGTGACACTTTCTGTACATCACCGAATACAACCAAGTCATTTGCTACCTGTCACATGTAAAGCTTGATCCTAAAAATCTCTGTGCGACATTTGTCTGGGTCGCAGTCTAAATAGCCACCGTCATTAGGGTGTCAGTCAGCTGTACGATAGTTTCTGCACGTCACGTTCCCAAAAAAACAAAACTAAAAAAAAAATATTAAAACAAAATATAGAAAAAAAATTAGTTTTTTTGTTGTTTTAGCTGAGTGATACAAATCCATTTCACACAGCTGTGTGTAACCTTTCTGTGTGTCACAGTTCAGCACACTCACTCCAAACCGTATATTCTGTCCAGGTGACACTTTCTGTACGTCACAGAATACAACCAAGTCATTTGCTACCTGTCATGTGTAAAGCTTGATCTTAAAAATCTCTGTGCGACATTTGTCTGGGTCGCAGTCTAAATAGCCACCGTCAGTAGGGTGTCAGTTAGCTCTACGATAGTTTCTGCACGTCACGTTCCCAAAAAAACAAAACTAAAAAAAAATATTAAAACAAAATATACCAAAAAATTAGTTTTTTTTTTTGTTTTAGCTGAGTGATACAAATCCATTTCACACAGCTGCATGTAACCTTTCTGTGTGTCACAGTTCAGCACACTCACTCCAAACCGTATATTCTGTCCAGGTGACACTTTCTGTACGTCACCGAATACAACCAAGTCATTTGCTACCTGTCACGTGTAAAGCTTGATCTTAAAAATCTCTGTGCGACATTTGTCTGGGTCGCAGTCTAAATAGCCACCGTCATTAGGGTGTCAGTCAGCTGTACAATAGTTTCTGCACGTCACGTTCCCAAAAAAACAAAACTAAAAAAAAATTAAAAAAAAAAAATAGAAAAAAAAATTAGTTTTTTTGTTGTTTTAGCTGAGTGATACAAATCCATTTCACACAGCTGCGTGTAACCTTTCTGTGTGTCACAGTTCAGCACACTCACTCCAAACCGTATATTCTGTCCAGGTGACACTTTCTGTACGTCACAAAATTAAACCAGACTGAACAAGTTTGTGGGTTTCAGTACACCAGGCCCATTTATTTTATTTTTTTTATAGAATACAATTATATACAGAAAATGTTGAACCCCAGGGCTAAGGGTCGAGGACGAGGGCGTGGGCGTGGGCATTCAATTACTGCAGGGGGCAGAGGCCGTGGTCCTGGGCAGGGTGAGACAGTACCTGCTGATGAGGGAGCTGTGGAACGCCGCAGAGCTACACTCCCTAGCTTAATGTCTCAACTTACAGGGACACGTGGTAGAGGACTGTTGAAACCACAACAGTGCGAACAGCTGATCTCGTGGATTGCGGATAATGCTTCAAGTAATTTGTCCGCCAGTCAGTCTTCCACGCAGTCCACCCACGTTACCCAAGGGAGCACTCTTCTGGCTCCTCCACCTCAACCTCCTTCCCCCCAGTCTGCCCTCTCCTAGGGAAATTTGGAATGCGATCCGGCATACTCTCAGGAACTGTTTTCTGGACCCTTCCCAGAGTCACAAACCACTTCTCAGGTTGCTGCTGACCTCTTTCCCGATGCCCAAGTGTTCCAACTGTCGCAGTCTGTGGGTGATGATGATGATGATGAGGGAGAAGCAGGGCCAGAACTGGTGCATCAGCAGCAACTGTTTCACGTAGTGAAGCTCCCGTGGCGAGGCCTAGATGTTCGCAAGTCTGGAGGTTCTTTAAAGAAAGTGAGGATGACCGACTGACTGTGGTGTGAAACCTGTGCCACACCAGGATCAGCAGGGGTTCCACCACTACTAGCCTAACCACCACCAGCATGCGCAGGCATATGAGTGCTAAACACCCCACTCAATGGAACCAAGGCCGTTCACCACCTCCTGCGGGTAACACCACTGCTCCTTCCCCTGTGTCACTCGCTGCCTCTGCTAGTCAACCCCCTGCCCAGGACCCCGACACGAGCGCCTCCCGCCGGAAAACCACACCTTCGCCTCCACGATCCTCCACAGTGTCCACCAATTGTCCCAGCGCAGCGTTCAGCTGTCTTTACAGCAGACGCTGGAGCGCAAGAGGAAATACAGTTCCACCCACCCACATGCCCAAGCCCTCAACGTCCACATCTCCAAATTGCTTAGCCTGGAGATGCTGCCCTATAGGCTGGTAGAGACCGAGGCCTTTTGCAAATCTCATGGCGGGTGGCTGCCCCTCGGTATTCGGTCCCCAGCCG
>ONZH01015010.1:0-30897 GCA_900303285.1 Rhinella marina | reverse complement strand
TTGCCATATGACACTTGCTATTTGTTCACCACAAGATGATTTGTGTCACTTAGGCAAACATATCCTCTGGACCCTGCATTTTCCTTTATAAAGTAAAAGGTTATACACATATTGTACAATGTCATCATGTCACCTGTCTGACACACTTGAGTTACAATCTCCCGATAAATGTAATTTGTCACATCTATACTTGGGGAAACACTTAACCTACATTAAAACATTTTGTGGCTGGCAAAAGTTTTAAGTAAATGTTTTACCCAATAACACTTCTTATTCAAGTATGAACTTAAAATCTCCTTGCTTGCTATAACATTCTGTACCTCAGCTTTCCAATAAATGCATATCCATGACAAAAGTAACAAGACAAGAATTATGTATGCCATTTATTGCGAAGACTCCCAGTAATATAAACATTTTCGGGTGCAATTGCCTTCAACAGATACTAGTATGCAATAAAGTAGTATCAATGCATTTATATAACAAAGCGACATTGCTCTTTTCTACAAAAAACTAAATAGGACTCCTAAAACATCAATTTAATAGATATACAGTAAAAAACCCGCGAAAAACGCGACTGGGTACATAGCAATAATATAGATAGGAAAATGAAAAAGCATGGGCCTGTAAAACCCTGGACCTCTTTTCTACCTTAGTGCAGCTCCTGATAACTCAGTCTGATGTTTAACCACTGTATTGCATGGCATCTTATCTTCTATTGCCTGTATATATATATATATATATATATATATATATAATGTAACAGCAACGTTATGCTTCTTAACCCAAATTATACTGTTTATAGCTCCAGCTATGCCTATTTTTTCAATGTATGAACTCATTACGTGGCTAGCTTGCTGATCCCCATCCAATCTACTCTCCCTAACAGTGGCTACCTCTGTTATCATGGACTTTTTTGTCATCACGGATTATGGAAGATGTTATACTCCAGATTTCACTTCTGTTATGTAGTGTACTGATTAACATTGCTGTTTTGTTTATATATATGCACTGATACTATTTTATTATACATTCCAGTTGGTGTTGAGTGAATTGGAGTATCTGAAGTAGAATTAAATCCGAATTTCAGGAAAAATTTGATTAATCGCGAAGCCGAATTTCCTCGCACTTCACTGTAATTAATTAATTTTCCCTGAAACGGCAGGAAACCTCATCCATTTGCGAGTAAAGAGGCTGCTGCAGCCACCTTGATTGACTATACTGCTTAAAAAAATCACGCGGTGTGATGTGATGTATGATGTCACAGCGCAGGCAGCATGATGATGTCATCATGTCACCACACGATATTTCGCATGGTGTCTTCAATCAAGATGGCCGTGGTAGCCTCTACGCGATCAAATGGATAAGGTGAGTATTTTTTTTTACCGGATTAACCCCTGAAAGCCCTTAATATTAATCTCAGATCCAGCAATCAGCAATGAACACCCCATCTGAGGGATTCAATAATAAAGGGCAGTGTGATCGCCATTCTCTGTCATTGCGCCCGCTAAATACAGAGAAATGCTCTTGGTAATTCATCACAAAGCGAGTTTCGTGAAATTTGGTGAAACAGCCAAATCTAATTTTTCATAACTTCACTCATCTCTAATTCCAGTATCTGATGAAAGGAATTGCTGTCACACGTTTATCGCACTAGTCTTCACAATAACTGACATACATTATTTGCATCTAACTTCTTCCAGTCTTTCTTACTATTATTACTTGGCTTGGGACCAATCTCCTGCACCTGATATTTGTGGTGGAATGCCACTGAACTATTTGCTTGAATATCTATAAAATTTTGACAAAGCTAATGTCACCAACATTAAAAGTTAAGACTTATAGTATGTACACTTTCATGACCTCCTACTTACTAGATTTAAAACAGTTCCCTTTCTGAAGTATGACAATACTACAATTAGAGATCAAATTGTTACATATTTTTCAAAAGATTTTAATTTGGGGCGAATCTGAAACTTTTGTGATTTGTCTTGCACAAATCAAGATTCAACAAATCAGAAGACAGAGAAGACAACATCTGCCACCAGAAGGACATAGCATTAGTAATGATTTTTAATAAAAAAAAAAAGCAGACAGTGCAGTGTGTTGTAAAACAGGCTGTCACCACCAGCTACCACCAATGTGCCCAAAGCCATACATGTCACTGTTACATTACTAATGTCATCTTGGCTTGAAAAGGGAGGGTTCATCTCTGGGAGAATGTCATACACAACTTTTCAGGGCAAATGGGCGGTTTCAATTTCGAGCCATTAAAAAGTGCAACTTGCTCTGCAAAAAACAAGCCATCATATGGCTATGTGCACAGAAAAATAAAAAAAAGTTTTCCAGAGTTTTTATAGGGTTAAAGTAATTTAATTTCTATTTTGGTTTATGAGCTAATTTACATAGTTTCTACTGCTCGATATCGATATATGACCTGTGTTATCCTTAACTGATCTACTCCTATGATTGCTCCATGGTATATACATTTGCCCAGACCTCTGTTACCAACAGATTTGTAGGCATAAAAGCTTGGACTTTTTTTTTCATTTAAAGCATACATAACCTTTCAACAAACTATGCATTAATCAACAGTACAGTGTCTGTACATGAGGAATAACACTATTTCTGACCACTATATCACGTGAACATGCCATTTTTAGATGTTTTCTTATGTACATGCTGAAGATCTAGTTTGCAAATCTTTCAGACATGGTGGGTGAAGACTACTTGCCATCCACTTCACACAGAAAGTAGAGGAGAGGTTGCTTACTAATCTTCTCTTACTCACTCAGAGTATGCTTCAAGATCATGAAGGACTCTATAGAGAAGTATTGATTAGAGATGAGCGAACATGCTCGTCTGAGCTGGGTGCTCGTTCGAGTATTAAGGTATTCACATATGCTCGATACTCGGACGAGCATATCGCGATCCTCGAGGAAATGGCAACTTCCTCTTCCTGCATGTTAGGCGCCTTTTCTCAGCCAATCAACATGCAGGAGAGTCTTTGGTACCTCCTAGCATCACGTGGGGCCCCTACAAGTCGATAGCAGGGATTGGCTGACCAGATGAGATGACCTGGGAAGAATCTGGTCCCGTGCTGCTCGCGTCAGACGCCGCCTGCATGAGATTAGGGATAGAGCTGCTGTCTGTCAGGGAGAGTGTAGAAAATATACGTTTTTCCTCTCAGTTATATATACTACAGTGCAGTGCGAAATTGTGTCATGTGCTGCACACTAGCCGGAGTGTAGAAAATATACGTTTTTCCTCTCAGTTATATATTATACAGTGCAGTACAAAATTGTTGTGTGCTGCACACTAGCCAGAGTGTAGAAAATATAAGTTTTTTCTCTCAGTTATATATTATACAGTGCAGTGAAAAATTCTGTCATGTGCTGCACACTAGCCAGAGTGTAAAAAATATACGTTTTTTCCTCTCAGTCATATATACTACAGTGCAGTGCAAAATTCTGTCGTGTGCTGCACCCTAGCCTGAGTGTAGAAAATATACGTTTTTCCTCTCAGTAATATATTATACAGTGCAGTGCAAAATTCTGTTGTGTGCTGCACACTAGCCGGAGTGTAGAAAATATACGTTTTTCCTCTCAGTCTTATATACTACAGTGCAGTGCAAAATTCTGTTGTGTGCTGCACACTAACATAGTTTATAAGGCCGAAAAAAAAACATCTGTCATTCCAGTTCGGCCTGTTTTCCTATAAGTTGATCCAGAGGAAGGCAAAAAACCCCTGTGAGGTAGAAGCCAATTTTCCCCACTTTAGGGGAAAAAAAATTCCTTCCCGACTCCAATCAGGCAATCCGAATTACTCCCTGGATCAACGACCCCTCTCTAGTAACTATAACCTGTAATATTATTACCCTCCAAAAATACATCCAGGCCTCTCTTGAACTCTTTTAGTGAACTCACCATCACCACCTCCTCAGGCAGAAAGTTCCATAGTCTCACTGCTCTTACCGTAAAGAATCCTCTTCTATGTTTATGTACAAACCTTCTTTCCTCCAGACGCAGAGGATGTCCCCTCGTCACAGTCACAGTCCTGGGGATAAATAGATCATGGGAGAGATCTCTGTACTGACCTCTGATATATTTATACATAGTTATTAGATCTCCCCTCAGTCGTCTTTTTTCTAAAGTGAATAACCCTAATTTTGATAACCTTTCTGGGTACTGTAGTCCACCCATTCCAGTTATTACTTTAGTTGCCCTCCTCTGAACTTTCTCCAGCTCTGCTATGTCTGCCTTGTTCACAGGAGCCCAGAACTGTACACAGTACTCCATGTGTGGTCTGACTAGTGATTTGTAAAGTGGCAGGACTATGTTCTCATCACGAGTATCTATGCCTCTTTTGATGCAACCCATTATCTTATTGGCCTTGGCAGCAGCTTTCTGACACTGGTTTCTGCAGCTTAGTTTGCTGTTCACTAAAATTCCTAGGTCCATGTCAGAGTTACCCAATAATTTACCATTTAGTATGTACTGGTGACTTGCATTATTCCTTCCCATATGCATAACCTTACATTTGTCAGTGTTAAACCTCATCTGCCACTTCTCTGACCAAGCCTCCAGTCTATCCAGATCCATCTATAGTAGTGTACTGTCCTCTTCTGTGTTAATTACATTACACAGTTTAGTGTCATCTGCAAAAAATGATATTTTACTGTGCAAGCCTTCTACAAGATCATTAATAAATATATTGAAGAGAATTGGGCCCAATACTGACCCCTGTGGTACCCCACTAGTTACAGTGACCCAATCTGAGTATGTACCATTAATAATCACCCTGTGTTTTCTATCACTGAGCCAGTTACTTACCCACATACAGACATTTTCTCCCAGGCCAAGCATTCTCATTTTATATACTAACCTTTTATGTGGTACAGTGTCAAATGCTTTGGAGAAGTCCAGATATACAACATATATTGATTCGCTGCGGTCCAGTCTAGAACTTACCTCCTCATAGAAACTGCTTAACTTGGTTTGACATGACCGATCCCTCATGAAGCCATGCTGATATGGAGTAATTTGCTTATTTTCATTGAGGTACTCCAAAATAGCATCTCTTAGAAAACCCTCAAACAGTTTACCCACGACAGATGTTAAACTTACCGGCCTACAGTTCCCGGGCTCTGTTTTTGGACCCTTTTTGAATATTGGCACCACATTTGCTATGCGCCAATCCTGTGGAACACTCCCTGTCAGTATAGAGTCCTTAAATATCAGAAATAAGGGTCTGGCGATGACATTACTTAATTCTCTTAGGATACGGGGGTGTATGCAATCCGGTCCTGGCGATTTGTCTATTTTAATCTTTTTAAGACGCAGCTCTACTTGTTTCTGGGTCAGACAGGGCACTTTTAATGGGGAATTTACTTTTATATTCTGCATTTCATCTGACAGTTTATTTTCCTCAGTGAATACAGTGGAGAAAAAGATATTTAGTAGCTTTGCTTTCTCCTCATTGCTCTCTGCAACTCCCCCCTCATTACTCTGTAAGGGGCCGACACCTTCAGGTTTATACTTTTTACCATTTATATAATTAAAGAACATTTTAGGGTTAGTTTTACTCTCTTTGGCGATTAATCTCTCGGTCTCTAGTTTGGCTGTTTTTATTTGTCTTTTACATATTCTATTTTTTTTCCTTATAGTTTTTCAATGCTTCCTCGCTCCCCTCCTGTTTTAGTGATTTCAATGCTTTCTGTTTGTCATTTATTGCTTTCTTTACAGTTCTGTTTATCCACATTGGTTTTTTCTTGTTCCTTAACCTTTTATTCCCATAAGGTATGTACCTCTCACAATTAGATATTAGGATGCTTTTAAAAATATCCCATTTTGTGGCTGTATTTTTATTTTTGAGGATTTTGTCCCAGTTAGTTAGGCCTATGGCCTCTCTTAGTTGGCTAAATTTTGCTTTTTTGAAGTTTGGTATTTTTGTTCCTCCCTGAAGAAACGCTCTTTTGAATGACAGTTGGAAGGTTATTATATTATGGGCACTATTTTCCAGGTGTCCCCCAACCTGCACATCTGTTGTTCTGTCAGGTCTATTGGTTAATACTAAGTCCAGTATGGCCGTCCCTCTAGTCGGGTCCTGAACCAGTTGGGAAAGGTGATTGTCTTTGGTTATTTCCAAGAACCTGTTTCCTTTATGAGATATACAGGTTTCAGTTTTCCAGTCTATATCTGGGTAGTTGAAATCCCCCATAATAACGACCTCATTATGATTTGCCACCTCGTCTATTTAGTTTAGAAGTAGATTTTCTATGGGCGCTGGTATATTAGGTGGTTTATAATAAACTCCTATTAGTATTTTATTATTGTTTTTGGCTCCATTTATTTCTAGCCACAGTGACTCCACATCTTCATGTCCCTCACTTATCTAGCCGGAGTGTAGAAAATATACGATTTTTCTCTCAGTTATATATTATACAGTGCATTGCATAATTCTGTCGTGTGTTGCACACTAGCCGGAGTTTAGAAAATATAAGTTTTTTCTCTCAGTTATATATTATACAGTGCAGTGAAAAATTCTGTCGTGTGCTGCACACTAGCTGGAGTGTAGAAAATATACGTTTTTCCTCAAAGGTATATATTATACAGTGCAGTGCAAAATTCTGTCGTGTGCTGCACACTAGCCGGAGTGTAGAAAATATACGCTTTTTCTCTCAGTTATATATTATACAGTGCAGTGAAAAATTCTGTTGTGTGCTGCATACTAGCCAGAGTGTAGAAAATATACGTTTTTTCTCTCAGTTATATATTATACAGTGCAGTGAAAAATTCTGTCGTGTGCTGCACACTAGCCGGAGTGTAGAAAATGTACATTTTTTCTCTCAGTTATATATTATACAGTGCAGTGAAAAATTGTGTTTTGTGCTGCACACTAGCCGGAGTGTAGAAAATATACGTTTTTTCTCTCAGTTATATATCATACATTGCAGTGAAAAATTGAGTGGTTTGTGGTACAATAGCCGCCGTCTAAAGACTACGTTTTTTCTCTCAGTTATATATCATACAGTGCAGTGAAGATACAAAATGTTGAACCCAAGGGCTAACGGTCGAGGACGAGGGTGTGGGCGTTCAAGTCGTGTAGGGGGCAGAGGCCGTGGTCCTGGGCAGGGTGACACAGTACATGTTGATGAGGGAGCAGTGGAAGGCCGCAGAGTTTCGCTCCCTAGCTTCATCTTGCAACTTACTGGTTCACGTGGTACACCACTATTGAAACCACTACAGTGCGAACAGGTGATGACGTGGATAGCGGACACTGCGTCCAGTCATTTATCCACCACCCAGTCTTCCACGCAGTCCACCCACGCTAGCCAAGGGAGTAGACCTCTGGCTCCTCCAGCTCAACCTCCTTCCCCCCAGCCTCCCCCCCCCCCACGGAAAGTATGGATTCAGATCTGGCGTACTCACCGGAAGTCTTTTCAGGACCCTACCCAGAGACACAAACCACTGCTCAACAGCAACCTAAGCAGTTGCTCTGTCCCGATGCCCAAAATTTAGAACTTTCACAGTCTGTGGGTCATGAGAGTGTGGACTTAGTGCAAGTAGTGCGTAAAGAGGTGTCGGATGATGATGATGATGACACATGGTTGTCAGACAGTGACGTTGTTGTCAGGGCAGTAAGTCCGAGGGGGGAGCAGAGTGAGAAATCGGAGGAAGAGCTGGTGGATGATGGGGTAACTGACCCTAGCTGGGTTGGTAATCCAACTCAAGATAGTGCTTCTGAGGGGGAGGCAAGTGCAGCACCAGAACAGGTTGGAAGAGGGAGAAGCAGGGCCAGAGCAGGTAGATCAGCAACTGTTTCACGGAGTCAAGCTCCCGTGCTGAGGCTTAGATGTTCGCAAGTCTGGAGGTTTTTTAAAGAAAGTCGAGAAGGCAGCTTGTCAAGCGCTGGCAGGGGAACACTCTCCAAGGCCTTTGCCAGTTTTATGTCACCCCACCCGTCCCCAGTCTAGGCAGAGTAGGGGGGAGCTGTTCAGAAAGATGGTGAGGGAGTACCTAGCTGACCATACCAACGTCCTGCGTGATCACTCTGCTCCATACAACTATTGGGTTGCAAAGCTAGACACGTGGCCCGAACTGGCGCTGTACGCCTTGGAGGTGCTGGCCCTGCCGCTAGCGTGTTGTCAGAGCGGGTATTCAGTGCAGCTGGTGGCATCATCACTGATAAGCGTACACACCTGTCAACTGACAGCGCTGACAGGCTGACGCTTATTAAAATGAATAAAGCCTGGATTTCACCGGAATTCAAATCTCCACCGGGGGAAAGCAGCTCATCATGAAGATTCTTCATATATCCTCTCCTCTCCTCCTCCTCCTTCTCTTCTTACACAAACGCTGAGCCAACAGGCAATTTTTCAGAGGGCCAACTGGCTCTCTTTTCAAACAATGTTTAGGGAGGGCCACCTACAGGCCCTCTCTCCAATCATTTTTTTAGGAGCGTCAACTACAGACACTCAAAAACAATTTTTTAGGACGGTCAACTACAGACACTCAAAAACAATTTTTTAGGAGGGTCAACTACAGACACTCAAAAACAATTTTTCAGGAGGGTCAACTACAAACAGACATTTGACTGCAATCTCAGCCTGCCAAAGGCATTGGTGGTGTCACCGCCATGCTGTGTCAGGCTACATTTTTGGGTGGTTCACCTGTTACCTCAGTCTCACTCTGTTGTCCCCGCCATGCTGTGTCAGGGTAAAATTTTATGTGCTTCACCTGCTAACTCAGTCTCACTTGGTCACTCTGTTGTCACCGCCATGCTGTGTCAGGGTAAAATTTTATGTGCTTCACCTGCTACCTCAGTCTCAATTGGTCACTTTTTTGTCACCACCATGCTGTGTCAGGGTATAATTTTATGTGGTTCACCTGCTAACTCAGTCTCACTTGGTCACTCTGTTGTCCCCGCCATGCTGTGTCAGGGTAAAATTTTATGTGGTTCACCTGCTAACTCAGTCTCACTTCGTCACTCTGTTGTCACCGCCATGCTGTGTCAGGGTAAAATTTTATGTGCTTCACCTGCTAACTCAGTCTCACTTGGTCACTCTGTTGTCACTGCCATGCTGTGTCAGGGTAAAATTTTATATGCTTCACCTGCTAACTCAGTCTCACTTGGTCACTCTGTTGTCACCGCCATGCTGTGTCAGGGTAAAATTTTATGTGCTTCACCTGCTAACTTAGTCTCACTTGGTCACTCTGTTGTCACCGCCATGCTGTGTCAGGATAAAATTAGATATGCTTCACCTGCTAACTCAGTCTCACTTGGTCACTCTGTTGTCACCGCCATGCTATGTCAGGGTAAAATTTTTTGTGCTTCACCTGCTACCTCAGTCTCACTTGGTCACTCTGTTGACACCGCCATGTTGTGTCAGGGTAAATGTTTGGGTGGCTCACCTGCTACCTCATCTAACTTGGTCACTTGGTGGTGTCACCGCCATGCTGTGTCAGGCTACATGTTTGGGTGGCTCACCTACTACCTCATCTAACTTGGTCACTTTGTAGTGTCACCGCCATGCTGTGTCAGGCTAAATTTGTGGGTGGCTCACCTGCTACCTCAGTCTAACTTGGTCACTTGGTGGTGTTACCGCCATGCTGTGTCAGGGTAAATTTTTGGGTGGCTCACCTGCTACCTCATCTAACTTGGTCACTTGGTGGTGTCACCGCCATGCTTTGTCAGGCTATATGTTTGGGTGGCTCACCTACTAACTCATCTAACTTGGTCACTTTGTGGTGTCACCGCCATGCTGTGTCAGGCTAAATGTTTGGGTGGCTCACCTGTTACCTCATCTAACTTGGTCACTTGTTGGTGTCACCGCCATGCTGTGTCAGGCTAAATGTTTGGGTGGCTCACCTGCTACCTCATCTAACTTGGTCACTTGGTGGTGTCACTGCCATGCTGTGTCAGGCTACATTTTTGGGTGGCTCTCCTGCTACCTCATCTAACTTGGTCACTCTGTTGTCACCGCCATGCTGTGTTAGGCTAAATTTTTGGGTGGCTCACCTGCTACCTCATCTAACTTGGTCACTCTGTTGTCACCGCCATGCTGTGTCAGGCTAAATTTTTGCGTGGCTCACCTGCTACCTCATTTAACTTGGTCACTCTGTTTTCACCGCCATGCTGTGTCAGGCTAAATTTTTGCGTGGCTCACCTGCTACCTCATCTAACTTGGTCACTCTGTTGTCACCGCCATGGTGTTTCAGGCAAAATTTTTGGGTGGTTCAGCTGCTATCTTAGTCTAACCAAGCCACTCTGGGGTTCACCGTCATGCTGTAAACTGCAATCTCAGTCTTAACAAGTCATCCTGGGTTTCACCCCCATGCTGTAAACTGCAATCTCAGTCAAACTATGTAATTTAGGGGTTCACCACCAAGGTGTGCCAGACTACAATTTTAGCGGGTTCACCTGCAATCTCAGTCACAGACTGTCATTCAGGGGTGCACCACCATGCTTTTTCAAACCAATTGCTTCTGAGGGTCACCTCCAGGCTCTCACCCACTATTTTTTGGAGGCTCGCCACTACATTGTCACCCAAAATTGTCTTGAGGGTCATCGGAGGCCTCTCCCCCCACAACTTCAAGGAAGGTTACTACCCCGCCCTGGCACACAAACATTGTCTTGAGGGGCACTAAAAGGCTCTGCACCCACCCACTTGTGAAGACTAATGGGTGGGGGCAGTGTGCATCTTAGCCCGTCTGGAATTAGGAAAGCTGGGCACTGTGCTTGGAGGTCTTTGTGTCTGCTGTGGACAGGGTGGGTGTGGGGTGCGTATTTGCCCGTCTGGGATGGGGAGAGCTGGGCACTGTGCTGGGAGAACTTTGTGTACGCTGTGGACTACTGGGTGGGTGCAGGGAGGGAGACGCTTATGCCTGCGTCCTGGGGTGGGGGATAGGACAGCAGTGCCAGCATGGGCAGTGGTGTCACCAGCAGGCGGTGATGGACTTTCGTTGCACCTAGTTGGGTGCTTTCCTAACATGTGCCAGCGCATGTGCCCTGCCCATCTTGGTCTAGGTCAGCACAATTGTCTTGAGGGTCACCACCAGGTTGTTGCCCAGAATTTGGCGTAATGGTGCAATTAGGCAGCCTCAGAGGCATCCATGCATGCTGTCCCTGCTGTTTCCTGTCCATTTCCGTGGTGTTTCCATCATTTTCTGAGGTTTCCAGGTTTTCACGCAACCTTCCCTGTGCAGAGCTTTGGTCCCCTGCAAAAAATGCTCGAGTCTCCCATTGACTTTAATGGGGTTCGTTATTCGACTCGAATAACGAGCACCCGAGCATTTTAGTGCTCGCTCATCTCTAGTTTTGACCTGTATTGATTGTAAATTTAGCACTTGTGCTCAGATAGAAATCTCCTATGTAGCTCTTTAGTGTCTCTCTTTGATTCCCATCTCACTCATATGGCTGCTCCATTCCCTTTCCATAGACTTGCACTGACATGTATAATATGAGCCTATTGGAGTGTGTCTGACTATTTGGTCACATTTTATTCATTTTTTTGTGTAAGTGAAGCAATGAGAAAATGGGAAATCGGTCATTTTAATTTTTAGACGCGGCAATGCCCACGATGTTTATTTTATTTATTGTTTATGTATGTATTTTTTATTTTAGGGAAAGGAGGGTGATTAAAATGTTTATATTTTAATTTTTCATATATTTTTTTAACGATTTAAACTTTTTTAGCCCCTCTAGGAGGCTACAATACGCAGTAGTCAGATTTATTTTTGCTTATGCTGTAGTTCCATAGAACCTATGGAGGTCTTCCACCTGTGAACTGAAGCTCAGATATGCTGGGTCTATTCAGAGAGCTTCATGGTATCAGAATGAAGGAACTGCAACTGGGTATTTGGTCAGTTATATATAATGGTCACTCTTGACCACAGCTTCTAAAGGTTTAAATGCCTATGATCAACATTATTGCCGGTTGCAGACATTAACCCAAGCCTCTGCTGTTTGAAAAAGCAGAGACCCATCAGCCACAGCACCCGCTGTGCTCCTGAACGGGTTCCACATTTAAAGCCCCTTCCAGTGCCATACATGTATGGCGCTGGGAGCCTAAGGGTTAATGATTATCTAACGAACTATAAAGAACTATTCCTTGACTGATAAACATACGATGCCCTGTTTTATTATCTAGAGAATTTGTCTACTTTTTTTTACTTCATAGTTTAATCAGGTGGCACATTCCAACGGCACAACCAGCATTCCCTTCATAGCTATCCAGGCAGCATTCCAACACTCATTACTTTCTGAAAGTCTTTAGATTTATTGCTGTCAGTAGGTAAGACACATTTTATTAGGTGTATGTAGAAAAACATGTGGTTCTTAAAAGTTTGTGAACTCTTCAGAATCTTTAAATACATCTGCATAAATTTGACCTTAAACTACATCAGATTTTCACACAAATCCTAAAAGTAGATAAAAAATAACCCCATCAAACAAATGAGTCATTTATTTATTAAGAAAAATGAACCAATATCACATATCTGTGAGTGGCAAAGTATGTGAACCTTTGCTTTTAGTATCAGGTGTGACCCCCTTGTGCAGCGATAGGTGCAACTAATCATTTCCAGTAATTGTTGATTTGTAGTGTTGAGTGAGCATGCTCGGCCGAACACCGAGTGTACCCGAGCACAATGTTCGAGTCTCTTCCCCGCACGTTTGTTCACTGCTACGCAGCGAATAAATATGCGGGAGAGTACTGGCATTCACTGTAATGTTGATTTGTACGCTAATGCGTACGAATTTGTATGATAATGCTACGCATTGTACGCTAATGTGTACGAATTTATATGCTAATGCATACGCATTTGTACGCTAATGCGTATGCATTTGTACGCTAATGCGTACGCATTTGTACCCTAATGCGTACGCATTTGTACCCTAATGCGTACAAATCCAGTTAATTAGCATACTTTTACGAGTGAAAGGAGTGAAAGAGAAGAAGTCGCGATTCTGACCTTTTTCTATTAACCAGACACCCTCGACTTTTCCGAGCGGGGGGTGCCTGGTTTAGTCCCATTGACTAACATTATGCTCGGGTGCTCGGCCGAGCACTCGAGCAACCCCTAGTGCTCGGCCAGAGCACCCGAGCATACGAGCACAGAGGTGCTCGCTCAACACTATTGATTAGTCCTGCACATCGTCTTGGAGGGATTTGAACCCATTTCTCGGTACAAAACTTCTTCAACTGTTGCTTGGTTTCCTTCTATAAACTGCTTGCTTCAAGTCCTTTCCAGATAATTCTGAAGAGATTACAAACTTTCAAGCAACACTGTATGCTATTGCTGCAATAGATCTTCTTGTGTTTGCAAAAATCATTTCTATGCAAAATAAGAACTATTATAACTAGAGTTGAGCGAATCGAAGTCCACAAAGTGGGAAAATTCAGTTCACCGTGAAGCTAAATTTCCTTGTGCTTTGTGGTAGCAAATCTATTGTCTCTGAAATACTGTAAAAAATCATACTTACCTCATCTATTTGCATGCGACTGGCCAGCCTCCACCATCTTGATTGAAGATCTCGCACAAAATACCGTGTGATGTATGACATCACCACGCAGGCCGACTTGATGACATTATCATGGGCTGCACAAGATTTTGCACTAGATGGTAGTGGCGGCTAGCCCTTTGCGAGCAAAAGGATGAGGTAAGTATGATTTTTTTTATTTTATTTTTCTAAAATTTGACACTCGTGATCAGCTATTAATGTGGCATCTGGGTGGTACAATGACGGAGAGTGGCACTATCGCCACTCCCTATCATTGCACCCAGTACTTACAAAGAAATGCGTTTTGTGACAAAGTAATTCATCATGAAGCAATTTTTTTTTTCTAAAATTCGGCGAAGTAGCCAAATCAAATTTACTCAACTCTAATTATAATTATAACACTGCCGTGGCTCTGCTTGTGTTATCTAAAGGCACAGTCTGATCATAAAGTGGTTGGCCACTATTTGGCTACTGTTGGTCAAAGTGTTTGTAAGATAACTATACAGAACTTACTAATAAAGTCTTTGTTGATGTTCATCACCATTTTCTATATTTCATAATGTATGCTTCCTTGTTGGCAAGTCACTCAGCCTCCTCCATTCAAATACACTGCACTTATAGACTGCACTTGTGCTGTTCTGACTTTAGTGCAAGTACAGTGTGTTTGAATGGAGGAGGCTGAGTGATCCGTCTGGTCACAGGAACCTCCATCAGTGGCCATCCTTTGGACAAGACCTCTATGCAGACAGCACAGAAGATTTGCCTAACAAGAGGATAAAGCTGATAAATATAGCAAACTGCACAAAATATCAACAAAGGCTATATTAGTACAGTCAACAGTAACCAGAAGGTGGTAAACCCCTTTTAGGGTTGTTCTGTTATAGGCCATAAGAGGCTATGTTAAAGGACATCTACTGTGCCATAGTTCCTCAAGTTACAATGTCTTTAGGTTACAATATTTACAGAATACAACACTCTTTTCTGTGCCATTGTAACTTGAAACCACATTCAACAGGCTGACTGGCTGGACTTTTCACTAGTAAAACACCTGAAGAACATGCAGAGATTAGCTGTTTAATAGCACCTCTCTTCTGAGACGACAAGTAGTGTAATCTTGAAGAGGAAGTAGAGCTTGCACGAGCACCGCCTCATCAATATTACTGGCTGTACAACCCCTTTAACTGTAGTAGTATTTCACTTATTTTTCTTTAATTTTCACTGAGGGACCACTGTAAAACGTTTAATACAGTTGTTGTTTATTATGAATATTTTACTTTTTATTACTTCTTACATCCTCCATTGCCTAGCCTGTATATGGCACTCCTCAAACCTCCCCATACATTGCATGAATAGCATGGTTACTAATGGATTTTTAGTACAATGTCCAGCAAGTAGGAGTCAAACTATGAATTAGATTCCACTGTGGTTGCAAACTTGATTTGCATTTTCCTGGCATTTCTGTCCTATATAGATCACTGGGTCTTTACTGTTAGATCTCTGTTATCAGTGGTCTGTATTTGGGGAGAGTCGGGAATAGATAATGTTGCCCACTAAAAAAAAATAGCAATAAATAAAAAGTGAAAAAAGCATCTCTTTTCACACACCTTTCCAATATTATTTATTTAAGTGCAGCAGCCCATGAGGAGCCTGAGCAGACGATGGGGGTGGCAGTGGCTATAACAAAATCAAGTGTCTTGGTGGTCTCCATCAGGCCATTGCTCCCTAGGACTAGTGCAACTAATGGAGCGTACACTTGATCCTGAGAGGAGAGGAACAGTGTTATTAACCCTGTCCCTGCCAACCATACCAGGCCATACTTATATAATATAACATATCATTACAAAACATTTGAAGATACCCATTGTACTGGAATACTGCAAATGTACCTTAAAATACAGTACAAAAACTGTCTGACTATTTTTCCTGTTTTTAATAAAATTCCCCTGCATAACACCTGATATGAAACTTTTGAGGAACAAAAATCACTTTTAAATGCAGAATTCCAAAAGATTGCATTTTGTTCTGGTCATGAAGACCCCAAAACCCCTGGTTATGAAATGGATAACTAAAAATGAAATACTGAAAACAAGTCACTCAGTTCCATCATCTTTTAAATGCCATCTGTTAAAGGCCTCTTTCACACGACAGTATTTTTTGCGGACTCCGATCCGCATTTTTCACATGAAAAATGCGGACCCATTCATTTCTATGGGTCCGCAAAAAATACTGAGAACATACTGTGTGCTGTCCGCACCCGTATGCCCGTTCCGTAGCCCCGCAAAAAAAATAGAACATGTCCTATTCTTGTCCGCAAAACGGACAAGGATAGGCAATGTTACAATGGATCCGCAAAAAATACGGATGCCATACGGACGGCATCCGTTTTTTTTGCGGATCCGCAATTTGCGGACCGCAAAACACAACGTTCGTGTGAAAGAGGCCAAATTCACTGACATCGGAAAATTATTTTTACATATGGCAATGGTTTCCTTGAGTTGAAAAGCTGAAAAGTTTCATCCTACAATCTCCAATCTTTCATTCAAATTCAGTTCCCCAGATATTCTGTTTGATTTAGCCTGCAACCTGCTCCTAGTTTCAGACTTTCTCATCTCATTTCTGGGTCCCTTCCATGCTGGAGATCTGAGTGTCCAGGATGCTACTGCCTTCACTAGATCTCATGTATCAGTATTGTTTCATTCCTAGACTCATTTCTTCTTCTGCAGCCGATGAGGGATCTCGTCTCCCTTGTGCTGACACTGATGCTGAGGAGTGTACGTTCCCTCCCTTGAAGAATTGAAGAGGTTTTTTTTTCTATCTCCAAGTTTAATAAATGTGCATGTAAGATAAATTGAACGTAAAATAATAAGGGAAGTGAAGTATTTCTAATAATCCCAGAAAATTAAAAGTAAATATTTTGCAGAAAACGCAAAGAGGAATGTTCATTTTGTAATATAGAAGATTCTTGTTTGCTCTCAAGTGCTTCGTAATTATACAAAAGGGAGGTTAATAGAATGTTAAGGAATATAGAGTAAGCCTCCATCCTCCTAAACTGAGATTGAGGTTACTGATTAATAAGATTTCCTTTATGCACTGAATCACGTAAATTAGCAAGCGCATAAAGATGCCTAATATATTGCAGATATTTATTTTCCAGTAACTGATATCATATACAATAGATGGCGTGAAGTGTAATTTGTAAGTATGTAAGCATTTTTACTGTGATTACTTACTTGTTGCATAATTAACAAGAAAAAATATGTTTCAATATTTGTAAGAATTTCAAGCCACATAATTTACATTAATGTAAAATAAAATTCAGAATAGTTTTGCTTCTATTATTTCAATATAACTAGGACTATATTGAAGATTGTGAATGAAGCAGTATGAGTATCCTCTAAAAACACCAGTGTCCAGACCTCATATGACCATTTGCTATTGATTAATAGATTCTAGAAGAGACCAAATAATCAAGATTTGTCTTTGGCACTTACTAAAACAAAGGTGTTCTGAAAGGGGTCACTGCTCTATAAGTGCCTCTAATTCACTAACAGCCTCTTCTCATAGATGTAACACACAGCAATAGAGGTGAGTGAACCTTTTGAGATTCCTTTTGGTTCTGGTTTTCTGAATTTTTTCTGGTTCTCTTTGATTTTACCCAAAAAAGTATGCCCTGAGTCTCCTACGAAAAAATGTTATCTCTTTTCGTTTCTTTTTTAAAGGAATTTTTGCTTTTACTACCCCCTTCCCCCCAAGCTCTTGAATGCAATGACAGCAATAGCAAATCATGTCAGAGTGACACTGACATCCATAGCTCTGGGTAAATGCATGTTTGACAGCATTAATGAACAGTGCTTAAAAACAGACCGCACCAGACATTGAAAAATGATGCTTTGACAGGGTCAGAATCCCTACGCATATGACACGCACAAGTGCTACTTGTCAGAAGAAAGAGTGGCTTGTTGAGACCAAGCGTCCAAAAATTATTCCTTAACGGGGGCAGAATGCACACACAAGTCTAAATTAGCAGAAGAAAAAGTGGCTTGTTGTGACCGAGCCTAATTCTCACTTCTAACTGAGAGCAGCAGCAATACAGTGTGGATGTGGAAAGGTTAGAGTAATAGAGACATGTGTCTGAAATAGTAAGGGCAGCAGAAGCCTCATAGCATGGAACATACAAGGCAGTATATCGGTTGTCTATGGGTACTAGTAGTAGTGGTAGTAGTAACAGTGGATGCGTAGCATTAATAATGGTGGCAGTAGGGGATTGACAGCAAGGAGTAGTGGCAGTGGCATTACAGCGGCAGCAGCAGGTAGGCAGGCAACATGCTGGTAGGCAAGCAGACAGGAACAGTGGCAAAATGGGGCACCATCATCAAAGCTAGAGCTATTCATCTGCCTCAGTCACAGAAGTGTGAAAATCCTCCCAAATCCAGGCTTGGTTCATTTTGACAAAAGTGATGTTTTGGACACTTGGTCTGTTTGTGTGTCACCACGTCTCCTGCGGCACTGAAAACCCTCTCCAAGATGACACTGGAGGCTGGGCAAAAAAGAAGACAGCATATTGGGCCAGTTCGTGCCACTGTTCCAGTCTGCATGCCCAGAAATCAATGGGGGTCAGAAAGACCAGAGTCTGGGAAGGCCTGATCCTAGGCGTTGAGGTGGGAGGTCTCCACTTGCTGATTTGCCTCAGTCTGGCAGCGCATGTTGAGGAGCCTAAACTGGCTGCTGATGCAACTTCTGCTGCTTATGGTGGCCGGAGGTGGGTGCGAGGGGCAAAGAGGGAGTTCCCTTTTAGAGATGCTGGCAGCAGGAGTCTTCTTGCCAAAAGCTGAGGCAAGCTGCATCTGTAGTTTTTCCTGTTAATGGTGTAATTTGGCCTCCCTTTCGGAGGGAGGAAGCAGTCCCCTATTTTGTTTTGATAGCATGGCTGTCCAGTAATCATCAGACTTTTTGATGTCAATGATATGTTTGTCAATACATAAGCAAGGAAGCATACAGCTGGCTATTCTGGCCAGCGTGCTAGAGACGCTCTAGCATGTGCTTATTGTGGGACATTTCATCTTGCTCGAAATAAACACATGTTCACTGAGGCGTTGTGGTGTAGCGGTGTAATGGCAGTTTCTGTCAATGAAAGTCCAAGAGATCATCCTTCACCTCTTAAGAATGGCTGAAATGTCAGGACAGTCTCTTGGACATTGCCAGCACCTTACACCAGCCATTGTACTCTTTTAAAAAGCATTGCATGACTAGGTTAATCACATGCACCATTCAGGGGGATGTGTTATTTCCCCTAGGTTCAGTGTGGCAACAATGTTGCAGCCATCTAACCACCTTCACGTTGGAGTTGGTGGGGTGACAGCCAGCAAGATGTTTACTGCTTCATGTACTTTAGCAGCTGCTCACCTGTGTGGCTACTCTCGCCCAAGCTGATCATCTGCAACACCAGATGGCAACATTTGACTTGACACATGTGATAGGAAAGTGTGGGAATAGAAGCGACGCTGTGGCCAGCTGCTGTTGCAGACAGGAGAGTTTTCATGGAGGAGGAGGTTGAGGATAAGTGCCTGGTGTGGGAGCCAGGCCAACACAATCATTGGTGGGAGGTCAAAAAGACCTAGGCTTGATGCTGGGGTGCTGCCTCTCCACTGCCACAAAAAACATTGACCCAGTGGGCCATGAAAGGCATGTACTGTCCATTGTAACAGATGCTCCAGGTGTCCACTGTGTCAGACAACTTGCCACACAGCGAGAATCACAAAAAGTGGCCTACATTCTCCGCCACATGTATGGAGTACAAGGCAGGGATTTTTGGGGGAAATAACTCTGGCTAAGTTTCTTCCAACGAGACTAAGTGCACAACATCAGGTCCCTAAAAAAAAGGAGATACTACTAAATGTTATGGCAGCAACTTCACTGCAAGCAACTAGGCCAGTTGGGAATTAAGCTTGCTTGGATTGTTGGGCATGTAATGTTGTTTCCTTGACATGCATTCTATTATCATTGACTGAAGATGGAATAGAGGAGGAGCACTCACATGTCTTCACTTCTTAGTATTTATTCACATATAACATTACATCAAGATGAGCGAAGTGGTGGAAAATTCGATTTGGCTGCTTTGACGAATTACTTTGTCACTAAGCGGATTTCTTTGTAAGTAGTGGGTGCAATGACAGGTAGCGGTGATTGCGCTGCTCCCCATCATTTTACCCCTCAGATACCACGTTCATAGTTGATTGTGGTATCTGACTATAATATTACAGTAAAAAAAAGAAAAAAAAAAGCTTACTTCATCCATTTGATTGCAAAGAGCTGACCGCCGCCTTCTTGATTGCAGATCTAGGGCAAATTCTTGCATGACCCATGATGACATTATTACATCAGCTGGCGTGGTGACGTCATATGTCACTGCACACAGGACTTTGACTTAGATCTTCAATCAAGATGGAAACGGCTGGCTCTTTGCACTCAAACAGGTGAGGTAAGTGTGATTTTTTTGTTGCCACCATTCACAGAAAATCTATTTGTTACCACGAACCATGAGGAAATTCGGCTTTGCAGCAAACTGAATTTTCCCTGAAAGTCGGATCAAAGTCCTCTTTGTGGACTTTGATTCGCTCAACACTGATTAGGAGGCATTTCGGCCCATCCTGAGTCTTTGTCAACAATAATAGAATGAACATAACCACAGAATATAAAGTCTCTAGGCGGTACCTCTGGCTGACATAGGATGCTGTCACCCAAACAACCCAGTTAAGCAACGAAAATATGGCTTCCTATATTCTCATTGTTGCCTTGATCTATTCTGGTCTTGATTACTCAAACTCACTACTAATTGGTCTCGCCCTCACCAGACCCTCCTCTCTCCAATATATCCTGAACGCAGCAGCCATGCTCAGCTACTCTGATGCCTCCGCCCTGTGCCAGTCATTGCACTGGTTGCCTATACAGGAACAGATTCAATTTAAAGTCTTTATTTTTCACCCACAAAGCTCTCCGCAGTGCTGCACTCCCCCTACATCTCTTCCCTCATTTCTGTCTACCATCGTACCATGCACTCCCATCCGCTAATGACTTATGAATAACATCCACCATAATCCGAACCTCTCACTCCTGTCTCCAAGACTCCTCCCGAGCTGCACCACTTCTCCTGGAATGCCCTACTCCAAGAAACTTGGTTAATTCATAGCATCTATAGTTTTAGGTGCTCCCTAAACACACTTTTTTTTAGATGAGTCTATCACATCCTGATCTAACTCTTCTCCATTCACCCCCCCCAACCCCCTTCAGCATTATTTTTTTGAACCTGATCCATCATCAGATATCCACCACACACCATGCACTCATAAGCACTACAGGTATTGGCTCTTCACTGGCTCATGCAGCCTTAGATCTACTCCCTCATTGTGTTTTAAGATGGCTGGACCATTTAACAAATCAATCACTTGTTTTACGTTTTGTCTCACCCCTATGTCCTCATATATTGTTAGTTCTCGTGAGCAGGGCCCTCATTCGTCTTGTTTTAATTGTTGACTTGTCTGTTGTTATGTTATTTATGACTCTGTTTGTACTTGATCCCCCTGATTGCAAAGTGCTATATACTGTAAATAAAGATAATTCTTATTATTATTCATCATGGACTAATGTTTCTGTATTGTCTGAAATACAGAAACATTATATAAAGACCACATATGAGCTAGCACGCAGTTATGATAATAACATCAGTTACAACGAACCAGTGTTTTTAACAAGATTTTTTGTTATATATTAAATTGGGGGTTTTAAATTCCTCTATTTGTGGATACAATTTTTTTTAGTATTGACCAATGTTTTTGATGAGGATGGTATTTATGGATAAAATGTATTCTTTTTAGGCTATCCATACTAGATCTAATTACTGGAGTTGTGATATCTGATCTTGCCTTCTGTATAATGTGCAAAGTGTATTCCCTCCTACAGAATTTATTTTCCATTTCATTAAATTTTAGTACAATCAGAATGTCCACTCTTATAATGTAAAAGGCTGATCCTATCCATAGATTTACAGGAAAGGTTAGTCTGCAAAGTACCATCTTCTTTTTTTTTATTACCTATGCATAAAGAAACGTAGCTCACCTTGATATGATCAAAAGTAATAGCAAAATTCAGTCCAAATGGAATTATTTTGTTCAAACAAGGACACAAGGGTCTCCTGTGGCCCCTCCCAAATGCAAAATATATGATCTATAAATCTTTTCCAAAATGTTGCATGTAACTGCTAATCGGCATTTTGATAATGTACGTCTCCTCAAAATTTGCCATAAACGCATTTGCAAAGGATGGGGCCACATTCATCCCCATTGCTGGGCCACGCTTCTATAGAAAACATAAAAGAATTGTCTCAGAGGACAGTCCCTAGAATCTCTAACAAGAACTCCCATTTATGTTCAGGGGTTTGGTTAATTCTTAATAATTCCTTTTTGTCATGTTCTACAGAAGTATATGGATTAACAACATTAACAAAATCTCATCATAAACATGGCCTCTATCTTTTAAGGAATTCAAAAAATCTCCTGTATCAAGTATAAAAGATTTAGTGGTTTTTACAAAAGGTGACAATGTTTTTCTAACACTAGAGATTAATTGCCAAAGAGAGTAAAACTAACCCTAAAATGTTATTCAATTATACAAATGGTAAAAAGTATAAATCTGAAGGTGTCGGCCCTTTACAGAGTAATGAAGAGGGAGTTGCAGAGAGCGATGAGGAGAAAGCAAAGCTATTAAATATTTTTTTCTTCACTGTATTCACTGAGGAAAATAAAATGTCAGATAAAACGCAGAATGTAAACGTAATTATCCTATTAAAAGTGCCCTGTCTGACTGAGGAAGAAGTACAGCTGCGTCTTAAAAAAATTAAAATAGACAATTTACCGGGACCAGATGGCATACACCTCCGTATCCTAAGAGAATTAAGTAAGGTCATAGCCAGTCCCTTATTTCTGATATTTAAGGACTCTATACTGACAGGAAGTATTCCATAGGATTGGCGCATAGCAAATGTGGTGACAGTATTCAAAAAGGGTCCAAAAACAGAGCCTGTGAACAAGGCAGGCATTACTGCATGCTAGCTCATATGTGCTCTCTAGTTTATTTTCAAACAATACAGAAACATTAGTCCATCATGACTATATTACCATATTTCCTTGTTTACCTGGGTTGTCATGGTGACAACGCCCTACATTATCCAGAGGTTCTGCATAGCGCCTTTATATTCTGTGATTATGTTCATTGTGTTATGGATGACAAAGGCTTAGGACAGGTCGATACGCATCCTAATATAACTTTATATGTGAATAAATGCCATGAAGACACGCAAGTGCTGTGATTCTTTGATTTTCATTGGTACAGAGACTATTTCCTTACCATGTGTACCTCTTCCATGATGTGAAAGACACCGTACTGCCAGGGGTGGATTGGCCATAGATCTTACAGGGATATTGCACAAGGGGCCAACCAAGCCATCCACTCTGCCGCTGGCTGAGTACGTAATGAGTTCTCAATGGTAATTAATAGAGTTGAGCGAACGTGCCCGAACACTGTAGTGCTCGGATCCCCTGCGCTCGCATGGCCGCAGGCATCCGGATCCATCCTCACCTGACTGTAAGTCAATGGGGCGGATCCGTTTGGTATGACACACGAGTGTGTCATACCAAACGGATCCGTCCCCACTGACTTGCAGTCGGGTGAGGTGGACGGATCCGGATCCGAGCACTACAGTGTTCGTTATGAGCACGTTCGCTCAACTCTAGTAATTAACACTGTCAGAATGAAGTACTCACCTACCTAGTGAGCGACCACACACGGCCTCCTGAATTCAACTGTTGTAGTCCAATACCTGAAACAGAGACAACTGTAGGAGGAGGACAGAAAATATCATCTATTATTGGCCACCAAAGAGTTACAGCTTTTGGGGCAATTTATTGCACAATATATTGCACTGCACTGTGGTATTTGTTTCTGATGGTATGTTATTTTGTGTTATGGTATTGCTGACCCTGCCTACTTGTGTTGCCCTGCCTCCTGTCAATTTGGATGTGCCTACAACATGGACCACTTTTAGCTATTTTTCCAGGGCTGCTTTACTACTGCTGCAAGGAAGACTGGGAGAAGGCCAGCTTTGTTTGCCCTCAAGAGGTTCAATATAGCTGTGGTGGCTATATTTGTGTCCGACTGCACATGGCTTCTTTTACTATTGCAGAGCTTGCACAAGACAATGCTGCTGTTTTCCGGCAGCGTGGAGAAAAACATCCAGATGGGATATACTCGCGCAAAACTAGGCAGCTGAGCTTGGTTTAGCTCTGGCACATTTTGGGCTTAATGCACCCACAGTGTCAATGGCATCATCAGTTCCCAAAGTAGATCTGACCCTGGCAATTCTTTGGGAGGTTCTGGACGTATATCTCCTCTGCTCTTTATTGCGGTTACAGATCCTGCCCAACACACAATCATCATCGGAATACTCATCATCCTCCCTACCACTTTATCAGACTATAATATATCACGGTAGGCTCCTTGGCTCCCCTCCTGATTATCAGCTCTGTATTTGTCCTGATTGCCACTGTCACTGCCCCTACCACCAATACCATAGCTACAGGTGCCACTATTACCACCACCAACACAGCCTCCTCCTGAGCCTCCTCCTCAGGGCAGTCCAAATGCTGACTGCTCTCATACAAGCTAAGATCAAAAGGGATTTTATAACTCACAAATACAGTCACTGTTAAGAAAATTACCTCCACTACAGTTTATATCATCTATCTTTCTAACAGGTCACAGAAGTAAATTTTTTGTGAGAGTGCTTCTTTAACAGACCCATAGACCCCAAGGGCTTTACTAAACTCAGCATAATACAGCTCCAGGTATGAGATAACATTTTGCACTAAAGTATCAACTGATTCTGTTATTAGAAGAAGAGGAAGCTTTCCTAAAGTTTTTTTGTGAAAGGTCTAAAAGTGAACTCATACCTGCTAGGTTCACATGGTGCATGTTTTGGACATATTTTAGGAAGATTTTTATAGTAACATTTCCTAGATATGTTACAACCTATTGGGTCATAGAGACATTTTTTATGAGGTTCTGCCTCTTCAGACACTCCCTATGAGCAAGAGTATCAGCTCTCTCTTTCTAGCCTAAAGTGAAAAGTCAATATAGGACATACACAGCCACTTGCAACAAAAATTGCAGGTTGTCTACACCAGTAAACTCAAAATCCAATAGTGACAAAGTGGATCCATGTTCCTGCCCCGAGGTCTGACTGTAACAGTTATTACAATAAAGTGTCATGTAGACTCTTATCAACTGTATTAGTATCCCCCTTGTTTTATTGTACTGTACATGTCCAGTCACCTTATTTAGTTTATAATAAATCTAGAAATTTTGGCTTCATGTAGCTAAAATACAAAACAATGAATATGCTCACAGTCTGCAGCATCTCCTTCTGGGGAAGAACAGTCCATTCTTTGTCTGAAAAGACAAGTCTCGTCCCATCTGCTGGGTCTGATGAAGAGCTGTAATTAATGTATTTACAGGACCAGCTTTGGCAGCTTCACTGAGGCAAACGTAGTTCTATCAGAAGGGAAACAATACACTGTATGAATGTGCGTCAGATGGAGACACAGACTTAATTGTGCCTTGCTAATGAATTTAGATTTCTTCTAATAGAATTGAGTAGTGGGCAGCAATTCAAAGTGCCTGGTAAAAAGGGGAATAAATGTTGTGCTGTATGTCTTTCCAGGGGACTATTGAGGCTAAGGAGCCAGTGCATGTTTTCTACCAGTCAAGCAAATTAAATAACTTTGCTAAAAAAATGCTTTTTTAGGATTGCATCAACCCACACACAGAAGGAAAGTTTCTTGTGGCATCCCAAACTGGCACACTTTCAGATAATATTAATTTGTTCAGCAGAACTCATTACTAGAGATGAGCGAATTGAAGCTGACGAAGTGGAATTCGTTACGAATTTCATGGAAAATTCGTTTCGCAACGAACGCGAATTTCCTGGCGATTCGTAGTAACGAATCTTTAGTTTTTTTTTTCCTAAAATGGCCGCAAGCACATGGCATGACATGGGGGAAGGATTTCTGGGACAAAGAAGTAAACGCCCACAATGCGATCACATGCAAACATGTAGCCAATTAGCAGCCAGCCAGGTCCTGCGATGTCCCAGCCCCATAAATAGCTCTGCAGTGCAGGAAAGCGCCATTTGCTATTGATGTTAGACCAGAGACAGACGTCAGGACAGATAGGGCAAGTGAAAGAAAAACTAATGAAAAGAAATGAGATCAGCGATAGATAATTTGAATTGCAGGGATAGGAGAGGAACGATTTCTAAAAAGAAAATCAGGCAGTGAAATCGCTATTCAGGTACACTGTGCAGCAGTGAGTGGGCATAGGGGTTAGCCTGTTATAAAGCACTGCACTCTGTTTTAAAGGCTGTTTTGGGGGTGCTGTATTCAAAGAAGCACCATTACTCTCACTTTTTGCAGTGCAGTAAGAGGGTCAAAGCCTTGTTTGGGGTACATTAGAAAGAAAAAAAAAAGAAAAAGAAAAAAGAATTATTAAAAAAAAAATATCTTTTGGGTTGTGTTTGGGGAAAAACATATATAATCCGTGATTGGCAGTTGCGGCGTGATATTGTGCTAACGTAGTCAGTGAAGTTGAATTGCCAAAAAAACTGTGAATCTGTGTCTTTGGGGTTGTTAGTTTTAAATAACTATTTGCGGCGTTAATTGCCATCCAAAAAGAAAAGCTTGATATTGTGCTAACGTAGTCAGTGAAGTTGACTTGCCAAAAAAACTGTGAATCTGTGTTTGTGGGGTTATTTTTTTAAATAAATATTTGTGGCATTATTCACCATCCAAACAGAAAAGCATGATATTGTGCTAACGTAGTCAGTGAAGCTGACTTGCCAAAAAATCAGTGAATCCGTGTTAGTGGGGTTGATTTTTTAAATAACTATTTGCAGCGTTATTCGCCATCCAAACAGAAAAACGTGATATTGTGTGGCAGCTTGTAAATGTGAAAGAAATAGTTGCGGCGTGATATTGTGCTAACGTTGTCAGTGAAGTTAAATTGCCAAAAAAACAGTGAATCTGTGTTTGTGGGGTTGTTAGTTTTAAATAACTACTTGCGGCGTTATTTGCTATCCAAACAGAAAAGCGTGATATTGTGCTAACGTAGTCAGTGAAGTTAAATTGCCAAAAAAACAGTGAATCTGTGTTTGTGGGGTTGTTAGTTTTCAATAACTATTTGCGGCGTTATTTGCCATCCAAACAGAAAAGCGTGATATTGTGCTAACGTAGTCAGTGAAGTTAAATTGCCAAAAAAACAGTGAATCTGTGTTTGTGGGGTTGTTAGTTTTCAATAACTATTTGCGGCGTTATTTGCCATCCAAACAGAAAAGCGTGATATTGTGCTAACGTAGTCAGTGAAGTTGAATTGCCAAAAAAACAGTGTATCTGTGTTTGTGGGGTAGTTAGTCTTAAATAACTATTTGCTGCGTTATTTGCCATCCAAACAGAGAATCTTGATATTGTGCTAACGTAGTCAGTGAAGTTGAATTGCCAAAAAAAACAGTGAATCCGTGATTGTGGGTTTGTTCATTTTAAATAACTATTTGCAACGTTATTCGCCATCTAAACAGAAAGGCGTGATATTGTGCTAACGTAGTCAGTGAAGCTGACTTGCCAAAAAACCAGTGAATCCGTGTTAGTGGTTTTTTTTTTTAAAATAACTATTTCCGGCGTTATTCGCCATCCAAAAAGAAAAGTGTGATATTGTGCTAACGTAGTCAGTGAAGTCAACTTGCCAAAAAACAGTGAATCTGTGTTTGTGGGGTTGTTAGTTTTAAATAACTATTTGCGGCGTTATTCGCCATCCAAACAGAAAAGCGTGATATTAAGCTAACGTAGTCAGTGAAGCTGACTTGCCAAAAAAACAGTGAATCTGTGTTTGTGGGGTTGTTTTCTTAAATAACTATTTGCGGCATTATTCGCCATCCAAAAAGAAAAGCGTGATATTGTGCTAACGTAGTCAGTGAAGTTGACTTGCCAAAAAAACAGTGAATCCGTGTTAGTGGGGTTGTTTTTTTAAATAACTATTTGCGGCGTTATTCGCCATCCAAACAGAAAAGCGTGATATTGTGCTAACGTAGTCAGTGAAGTTGACTTGCCAAAAAAACAGTGAATCCGTGTTTGTGGATTTGTTCATTTAAAATAACTATTTGCGACGTTATTTGCTATCCAAACAGAAAAGCGTGATATTTTGTTAACGTAGTCAGTGAAGTTGAATTGCCAAAAAAACAGTGAATCTGTGTTTGTGGGGTTGTTAGTTTTAAATAACTATTTGCGGCGTTATTTGCCATCCAAACAGAAAAGCTTGATATTGTGCTAACGTAGTCAGTGAAGTCGACTTGCCAAAAAAACAGTGAATCTGTGTTTGTGGGGTTGTTAGTTTTAAATAACTATTTGCGGCGTTATTTGCCATCCAAACAGAAAAGCGTGATATTGTGCTAACGTAGTCAGTGAAGCTGACTTGCCAAAAAACAGTGAATCTGTGTTAGTGGGGTTGTTTTTTTAAATAACTATTTGCGGTGTTATTTGCCATCCAAACAGAAAAGCTTGATGTTGTGATAATGTAGTCAGTGAAGTCGACTTGCCAAAAAAACAGTGAATCTGTGTTAGTGGGGTTGTTTTTTTTTTAAATAACTATTTGCAGCGTAATTCGCCATCCAAACAGAAAAGCGTGATATTGTGCTAATGTAGTCAGTGAAGCTGACTTGCCAAAAAAACAGTGAATCTGTCAGGGCCGGCTGCAGGTCTGGCCGCCGTGCCTCGGCTGCCGGTCGCCCTGTGCCTGAACCGTTGCTAGGGACGCGGCGGGTTGCCGAACCCATCTCGCGTTCCTAGTTAATCACACACTGATTTCAGTGCGCATGTCCCTTTAAACTGGCTTTGCTGTTTTCACTGGCATCCACCCTGTTGTTACCAGGTGTTCTGTGAATGGGGCTAATCTTACTGACGGGTTCCCAGCCCCTATCAGGGTTTGGGGCGGGAGTCCCATTTGTATTTAGGTTCCTTCCTGCTGCACCTCATTGCCAGTGCTTGTTTGGTCTTCCAGCAGTCACCAGCCTTCCTTGAGCTCCTGTTGTTGGTATCCTATCGCAGCTGTGCTCCTGGATCTCGCCTTGATCTCAGTGTTTTTGCTATTTTGACTCTCTGTGCTTTACCCCGGCTAGCTTCATGGACATTCTTGTGCATTACGTTTTTGACCTGATACTGCTCTCTTGTTATCGACCTCGGACCGTCTGACCCTCCTATGTGTTTCTCGTTGTTTGTCTTTCAGTCTGTCCTCCATCCCCGCTTCCCTAGCTAGGCTAGGGCCTGTCGTCCAGTTGTCCCCCTAGGACCTTTAGCCTAGGGTGAGGCAAGTAGGCAGGGACAGGGGTTGTGGGTCGAGCTAAGGGACCGCCACTCTCCCCGGACCCCAGACCTCCCGTGACAGAATCCGTGTTAGTGGGGTTGTTTTTTTAAATCACTATTTGCGGCGTTATTCGTCATCCAAACAGAAAAGCGTGATATTGTGCTAATGTAGTCAGTGAAGCTGACTTGCCAAAAAAACAGTGAATCCGTGTTAGTGGGGTTGTTTTTTTAAATAACTATTTGCAGCGTTATTCGCCATCCATACAGAAAAAACGTGATATTGTGCTAATGTAGTCAGTGAAGTTGAATTGACAAAAAAACAGTGAATCTGTGTTAGTGGGGTTGTTTTTTTTTAAATAACTATTTGCGGCATTATTCGCCATCCAAACAGAAAAGCGTGATATTGTGCTAACGTAGTCAGTGAAGCTGACTTGCCAAAAAAACAGTGAATCCGTGTTAGTGGGGTTGTTTTTTTAAATAACTATTTGCGGCGTTATTCGCCATCCAAACAGAAAAGCGTGATATTGTGCTAACGTAGTCAGTAAAGCTGACTTGCCAAAAAATCAGTGAATCCGTGTTAGTGGGGTTGTTTTTTTAAATAACTATTTGCAGCGTTATTCGCCATCCAAACAGAAAAAACGTGATATTGTGCTAATGTAGTCAGTGAAGTTGAATTGCCAAAAAAACTGTGAATCTGTGTTTGTGGGGTTGCTAGTTTTAAATAACTATTTGCGGCGTTATTCGCCATCCAAACAGAAAAGCGTGATATTGTGCTAACGTAGTCAGTGAAGTCGACTTGCCAAAAAAACAGTGAATCTATGTTTGTGGGGTTGTTAGTTTTAAATAACTATTTGCGGCGTTATTCGCCATCCAAACAGAAAAGCGTGATATTGTGCTAACGTAGTCAGTGAAGTTGAATTGCCAAAAAAACTGTGAATCCGTGTTTTTTTGGGTTGTTAGTTTTAAATAACTATTTGCGGCGTTATTTGCCATCCAAACAGAGAAGCTTGATATTGTGCTAATGTAGTCAGTGAAGTTGAATTGCCAAAAAAACTGTGAATCTGTGTTTGTGGGGTAGTTAGTCTTAAATAACTATTTGCGGCGTTATTTGCCATCCAAACAGAGAAGCTTGATATTGTGCTAACGTAGTCAGTGAAGTTGAATTGCCAAAAAAACAGTGAATCCGTGATTGTGGGTTTGTTCATTTTAAATAACTATTTGCAACTTTATTCGCCATCTAAACAGAAAAGCGTGATATTGTGCTAACGTAGTTAGTGAAGCTGACTTGCCAAAAAACCAATGAATCCGTGTTAGTGGGTTTTTTTTAAATAACTATTTGCGGCGTTATTCGCCATCCAAACAGAAAAGCGTGATACTGTGCTAACGTAGTCAATGAAGTTGACTTGCCAAAAAAACAGTGAATCCATGTATGTGGATATGTTCATTTAAAATAACTATTTGCGGCGTTATTTGCTATCCAAACAGAAAAGCGTGATATTGTGCTAACGTAGTCAGTAAAGTCGACTTGCCAAAAAACAGTGAATCTGTGTTTGTGGGGTTGTTAGTTTTAAATAACTATTTGCGGAGTTATTCGCCATCCAAACAGAAAAGCGTGATATTGTGCTAACGTAGTCAGTGAAGCTGACTTGCCAAAAAAACAGTGAATCCGTGTTAGTGGGGTTGTTTTTTTAAATAACTATTTGCGGCGTTATTCGCCATCCAAACAGAAAAGCGTGATATTGTGCTAACGTAGTCAGTGAAGTTGAATTGCCAAAAAAACTGTGAATCTGTGTTTGTGGGGTTGTTAGTTTTAAATAACTGTTTGCGGCGTTATTGCCATCCAAACAGAAAAGCGTGATATTGTGCTAACGTAGTCAGTGAAGCTGACTTGCCAAAAAAAACAGTGAATCCATGTTTGTGGGTTGTTTTTTTAAATAACTTT